>VDFB02374769.1:0-25457 GCA_007258455.2 Sequoia sempervirens | reverse complement strand
TAGAAATGGACCCAGCTTGATTGATTTTGGCAAAACCCTCTAACGCTTGATCGAAAAAGCAGCCTAACCTCTAGGATTTTGAACTTTCGAAAAAAAGCTGCGATATGGGTTTTCTTCGGAAGACTGATTGGCAAGGACCCAGATGGTTGAAATTTGAATGCACCGAGGTTTTCACTGACATGCAAAATAAAAGCACTTGCTGCAACTTGATGAAGTTCTTGAAAAATTCTTCAAAAGATTGAGGCAAAAAGACCCAGATGACAGAAAAATTGAAAGCCTTGGCCTTCTGCTTGAAAAATTTGATCTTCTAGAACAAAAAGCTTGAAAAAGCAAGGGTTTATGCTTGCTGGTCTGAAAAATCTAATGTAAAACCAGCAAAGATGGATTCTTGAATCACAAAAATTCTTCAAACTTACTGCTCCAACTTTCTCCTCTGGATGCTACCTACAAAAATAATGAAAAATACATGAAAGAATGATGTTAAATAGACTTTAGAGTTTTGGATTAGGTTTTGCTTTCTTTGCTTTTATTTCCAAAACCCTAAAACTCAGTCTCCTTGAACTTGGACGCCATCCTTCACTTGGCAATTTTGAAATTTTTTGAAAATCTCAAAAATTCTCTAAGGCATGAAAATTTGGGCACCCTTCTTCACCTGGGGCGCCCACTTCTTTCAGAGTTGGCCAAAATTTTAACATTTTCAACTTTCCTTCATTTTGACATGCTACTTCGCCTATGATTTCCCGTTGACAGATTGATCCGACAGGCGAGTTGAAGGCTTCACGGCAGAGCCTGACTGATTTTGAGAAAGAAGTTCTGGAGGCATCTCTGGCGAAAGACTTCATCTTGACCTCCGAATTCGTGGGAGCCTTTTCCTTCCAGGGGCGCCCATTTTTCCCAGAGATAGCCATTTTCATGACTTTCAAAATTCTTCATTAAATCCCTTCTACAGACGATCTCGTCGAATCTTGGAGCTCCGGACGTCGGATTGACTGGATGTTATACTCATCGCGAAGCTGACGAAGAATGAAGAGGGGTCTTCTGGAACAATCTTCATCAAATAATGATTTTAAGGCCCTCAAAAGTTTGGGCGCCCTTCTTGATTGGGGGCGCCCACTTTCACCAGAGTGTAATGTCCCCTTCTCATCAGTAATCAGCATTGGTATTCTTCAGTCTATTCCGGAACCCGTAGACTGGAATGAGGTGGAAATTAGGGTTTCTTGGGCTTGGCTTTTGTAGCATTTCATATTATTTACTATTTTTAGTAAATGCTAGTTGTGGCAGTATGCAGTTGGTTGTCTTCAATCATCACTTCAGTTAAGCATGTTATTGATTGTTTCAATATTTTCCTCTCAAGCCTTAATTGATGAAAATTGCTGAGTATTGGCATAAGTGTTATAATTTTCAATTGACCCCCTTGGCCTAAGGATACAACTTGTAAGTTGTTTTAAAGAAAGGGACTTGAAGGGTACGCCTTGTCATAAGGAGATATTAATATTTTATATTTTTGAAGTTATGCTTGGAGGAAAAAGGGACGCCACTTTATGAGGAATATTATTTTATGAAATTTGAAAATGAGGAGAATTCAAATAGTTGTCTGTTGGCGTACCATTGAGGAAGTTGAAGAGTTTCTCAATTCTTATAAAATGAAGACATGACTCCAGCATGGGTTATCCATCAATTACCTTACTGTTATGCTGTCAAAATGACTATGGACATTTTGCTATTGCTTCGAGGATGCTACCTCCTAGCCCCTTCCCAATTTCGTGTTTGAAATATAACACCTAGTTGGAACATTGCTGCTTCTCACAACAGACTAGCAGATTGAGCAATAAAGGTTGATAATTTTGGTGAATTCTACAGTTTTGAAGTTCCTGGTTTTTACACAGCTGAAGCTGAGTTTTGTTCATAACTTCTAAAGCGAATTTTATTCTGTTCTGGGTACTTTGGCCATGCATTAGTCAACTGAAGGCGCCACCTTTCACAAAGTTTGGGAATTTATTTCCAAGTATTCAATTTTATATTGCAAAATCGATTTTCCTCAAGGGCCGTACCATTTAATGATGTCTTGGGATTCGTGCCAAATAAAGTGGAGACTTTGATTTCTGTTTCTGGATTCTAACTTGGGCGCCAGACTTGTAAGGTGCATTTGCAACTCGTTTCACGCCATTCGGAGGAGATTTGAGTGAGTTATGATAATTTACTTGATTCTCACAGTTGCAGATTGTAATTTCCAGTTTACTGTTTTTACATCAGATTGTTGAAGTTCTGATTTCTGATTTATTAGCAGCTGTTAGAGGGTTAAAATATCATTGAAAATCATCTCTTAATCTTGTGTATGAAGAATTCTATATTCCTTATGTAATTTGCAGCTTATTCCACATTGTACAAACTGTAAACAGTAGTACTGTTCCAGTTTAATTTGCTGCAATTTCTTTCTGTTTCTTCTCACATAAGTCCCCTGGATGGTTTACCGCCAGTGAGGTTAATTTAATTGTAATATCTCATACCCACTCATAGTGGTGAATCCCCACAGCATTGTGGATGCGCGCCGCAGCGGATGAATTGCTTTTATTTGTAATCTTTCCCCCCACTGTTTGGTGGTAGCGTGGAATTGTTTTCTCATGGCTGGTTATCCGCCTAATAGTTCATAATTTCAATTTCTTAGACTCCGTCATATGCTAGCACCTCGCCCTCAGTGGGATCTTGAGTGCACATTCTTGACGTTGAGTAGTTCTTCTATTCAAGTTCAGCTTCTTCAGTTCAAGTTTATTATCTTCCATTCAAGTTCAGATTTGTATTTGAGGCTAACGCTAATCCAATCATCTATTGCTGGTTATTTGTGTTAATTCATCGAAAAAATTGGTTAGCATATTTCAGTGGTATCAGAGCAGAAGACCCTGCCATCCTGTGGCTGATTGCAGTAGTTAACTGATGAGTGACAGAGACACTAGGCCATACACTAGAAGTCAGGCCAGAAATCAGCATCAGTTTCCACCCGTTCCAGAGGCAGATACCTTCTCAGAAGTACTAAGAGACCTTGGTAAAACAGTGGAAGGTTCAGATAATTCAGTTGAAGTGGTTGATCACACAACTATCATAATGTCAGATTCAGTAAGAAGAGATAATGAAGAGAGGGATAGAGTGGAGAAAAAGTTTGACGGAATGATAGATATGATGTCCCGTTTGTTATCCAAGTTGGATCAGCAAGCAGCTCAGAGTATTATTCAGCCCCAAAATAACTCAGCTGGAGAAAATAGTGGAGTGAATGGAAATAATAATAGTGGCAGTCCTGAGGTGAATACTAGAGATAGAATTGTAGGTCAGCATACTACAATTCATAGTGGGTCATCTTCTAGACCCCTATTTCCTGTTTTCACACCAAGGGAAGAGCAACAACCAGTTGAGGCTACTCCAAACTTTGCTGATGATGCTCGTCAAGCCTATATGGAGTATGTGTCCTTACCTCTTGACTTGAGAGGAGCATGGACCTTTGATCAATTCATGAATCAAAGGAGTCGGAGAAATGGTGGTAGGAATGATCAACGTCCTCCTGCAGGCCCTAGAAATGATTTTTACCAAGCATTGGGAAAGATCACTATGGAACATTTTGATGGTAGTAACAAGTGTACAGCCAGGTCATGGGTGCAAAAGTTAGACAACTACCTTTCTCTTAGACCTATGCCGGAAGAAGATGCTATCAAATTTGCTACCTTGCATTTAGATGGCATAGCTCATGAATGGTGGACTCATGGTTTGGTCACTCTTGGCCATAACCTTATTCGCACATATGGAGAGTTTACCAATAAGCTGATTGAGAGATTTGACACCAAAGATCCGGAATTGAAATTTAGAGAATTGGCACAGTTGAAACAGCAAGGATCTTTAGAAAGTTATGTGGCTGATTTTCAAAGGTTGTCAGTAATGGTGCCAAATATTACTGAAAGAAGATTTGTAGTACTTTTTGCTGAAGGTTTAATGGAGCCTTTGAAGGGTTGGGTCAAAGCATTTGATCCTCCAACACTAGATGAAGCTATCAAGAAAGCTAGGAGCATGGAGTTGGCAGCCCCAAGGCCTAAATTTCACTCAAAACCATTCAGCCATAAGAAGGATAAAAAGTTTTCTTCAAATCTGCCCAAGAAGTTTCCACCAAGGCTGTCCGAAGAGCTCAAAGAACAGCTTAGAAAGGATGGAGTTTGCTTCACTTGTCGTGAGCCTTGGGTGAAAGGCCACCGTTGCTATGGAAGAGGCAAAGTAGTTCAAATGGAGGGCTATTCTGATTATGGATCAGAATCTGATTCGTCTGATCAGCAATACGAATCAGCAAGTAGTGAAGGTGAAGAAATTCAAGAAGACAAGTCCGAAGAAGTTGGAGATGGTAGTGCTTTTGCACAACTATCTAGTTTTCAGAAGAATGAATCTTTTAGGGTTCATGGAGTTGTAAATTCACAAAGGATAGTTGCTCTAATTGATACCGGAGCAACTCACAATTTTATTGATGAAGGGCTAGTTGCTAGAAAGGGTTTGAAGACTGAAGATTTTGATGGTTTCAAAGTAATGGTTGTTGATGGTTTCACTATATCTTGCACAAGGAGAATTCCTAACCTATCTTTGCAATTAGGGAATCATGAAATTAAGGATGATTTTTATGTGGTGGGTATAGGAGACACTGATGTTGTGTTGGGCATACAATGGCTGCGATCTCTTGGTGAGATCACTTTGAATTTGCAAACCATGGAGCTGAAATTTCAGTCAAATGGAAGGAAGGTTGTTTTAAGAGGGATGTCAAATGGAGGCCCTCGAATTGTTTCTTTGAAAAGGATGGAAAGGCTGATCCGCCATGATCAGGTTGAATGGGCTGCTGAATGTATGGTTTTACCAGCTGATCCGGTTGAGGAAAAAAGGCAATATCATCCTGATATTCAAGCCTTACTTTCAAAGAAAAGTAAAGTCTTTGGAAGCTTACCTCCTGGAAGACCTCCTGAAAGAGGTTCTGAGCATGTGATTGAGTTAGAAGAGGGAGCAAAACCAGTTATTACTACACCTTACCGCTATCCAAAGAGGCAGAAAGATGAAATTGAAAAAGCCATCAAGGAGCTGTTGGAAAGTGGTTTTATTAGACCAAGCAAGAGTCCATTTGCTTCAGCAGTAGTGCTGGTCAAAAAGAAAGATGGTACAATGCGTATGTGTGTTGACTATCGCGCATTAAATCAGAAAACCATCAAGAATAGATATCCTATCCCTAGGATTGATGAGCTTATTGATGAGCTCCATGGGGCAATGTTCTTCTCAAAGATTGATCTTCGTTCAGGATATCACCAAATCAGAATGAGGGAGGAGGATATAGAAAAGACAGCATTTAGATGCCACTTTGGGCATTTTGAATTTCTTGTCATGCCTTTTGGTTTGACAAATGCTCCAGCCACATTCCAATCTTGTATGAACAAGATTTTTAGACAGCAGTTGAGGAAGTTTGTGCTCATCTTCTTCGACGATATTCTCATATTCAGTAAGTCATGGGAAGAGCACCTTAAGCATTTGGAAGAAGTGCTTACCATTTTAGAGGCGGAATGTCTATTCGCCAAAGAGTCAAAGTGTGAGTTTGGGATGGAAGAACTTTTATACCTTGGCCACATTATCAGCTCAAAGGGTGTGAAAGTGGATCCAGAAAAGATAAGGGCCATTCTTGATTGGCCAACTCCTAAGACTATTTCTCATTTGAGAGGTTTTTAGGGTTATGTGGATTCTATAGAAGATTTGTAAAAGGTTATTCTCATCAAGCTGCACCTTTGACAGATCTTACAAAGAAAGGAGCTTTTCTTTGGACTAAGCAAGCACAAGAGGTTTTTGATAAGTTTAAACAAATCATGAGTTCGTGTCCAGTATTGGCACTTCCGGATTTCTCAAAACCTTTTGAATTACAATGTGATGCTTCAGGAGAAGGAGTTGGAGCTGTCCTAATGCAAGACAAACATCCTATTGTCTTCGAGAGTAGAAAGTTGAGAGGGGCAGAAAAAACTTACTCTATTTATGACAAAGAGATGCTTGCTATCATGCATGCTTTGTCTAAATTCCGTCAATACTTGGTGGGAAGTAAATTTGTTGTTAAGACTGATCACAACAGTCTTAAACATTTCATGCGCCAAAAGGAATTGAATGAAAGGCAGCAAAAATGGGTAAGTAAACTCCAAGCATATGACTTTGACATTGAATATGTCAAAGGAAAAAATAATATAGTTGCTGATGCACTTTCTAGAAGGCCTCATTTGCAGTCAATTTGTGAGTTATCAGCAGATTGGAAAGAATTAATTGCTGCTGATTATGTTAAAAATCAGTTTGCAACCAGCTTGTTAGAAGGTCATTTGGTTGATGAAAGGTATAAGTTGGTTGATGGATTAATTTATTACAAAGATAGAATCTTTTTAGTACAAGAATCTAAGCTTAAGAAAAAGATTCTACAATCTTTTCATGATGTTCCCCTTGCTGGTCATCAAGGGATTTTCAAGACTTATAAGCAGATTCGTGAAAGATTCACTTGGAAAGGTTTGAAAGATGAAGTCTTGAACTACATTAGAGAGTGTCCTATTTGTCAAAGAAATAAAAATGAACACTCTTATCCAGCTGGTCTACTTCAGCCTTTGCCCATTCCAAATCAGAAGTGGGAAAGTATTGCCATGGACTTTATCATGGGGTTGCCCAAGGTGCAAGGACGTGATTGTATTTTTGTTGTGGTTGATAGACTAACGAAATTTGCTCATTTCTTTGCTGTTACCACTTCATTTACAGCAGCTCAAGTGGCTGAGTTGTTTTTTAGAGAGGTGTTCTGTTTGCATGGGTTGCCTAAAACTATTGTTAGTGATAGGGACAGCAAGTTCCTAAGTGTTTTTTGGCAGGAGATCTTCAGATTGAGTGGGACAGTGCTTACTCCAAGCACTAGTTATCACCCACAAACAGATGGGCAATCAGAAATTGTGAACAAATGGTTAGAGGGTTACCTAAGAAACTATGTCTCAGGGCAGCAGAGAGCTTGGATTAAATGGCTTCATATAGGAGAGTATTGTTATAACTCTTCTTATCACATGTCAATTAAGATGTCACCTTTTATGGCTCTTTATGGTTATGAGGCTACTAATTTTGTTGATTTAGTGTTTGGTGATAGTAGAGCTCCACAAGCACTGGATATGTTACAACAAAGCCAAGACATCTTGAGAACTCTTAAGCAAAATTTGCAACAAGCTCAAAATCAGCATAAGTTATACGCTGATCAGCAGCGTGTGGAAAGGTCTTTTGAAGTTGGGGACATGGTTTATTTGAGGCTTCAGCCATATAGACAAGCTTCTCTCAAGAAAAGTGGTGCAGAAAAGTTGAAGCCACGCTTTTATGGTCCTTTCAAAATCACCAAAAGGATTGGTGAAGTTGCTTATGAGTTGCAACTTCCAGCTGAAAGCAAAATACATAATGTTTTTCATGTGTCTCGCCTCAAGAAGGCAATTGGACACAATGTGGTGGCTACATCAGAATTACCTCTATTGGATGAGGAAGGTCATTTAGTGTTGATTCCAGAAGAGATCCTTGACACTAGAGAACGTTCTTTGAGAAGAAGGACAATCAAAGAATATTTGGTTAGATGGAGGAATTTGCCTATTGAAGATGCTACGTGGGAAGGTGAACAGATTTTGTTGCATACATCTTTGCAGTTGCTTGGGGACAAGCAATTTCGAGGAGGGCGGACTGTAATGTCCCCTTCTCATCAGTGATTAGCATTGGCATTCTTCAGTCTATTCCGGAACCCGTAGACTGGAATGAGGTGGAAATTAGGGTTTCATGGGCTTGGCTTTTGTAGCATTTCATTTTATTTACTATTTTTAGTAAATGATAGTTGTGGCAGTATGCAGTTGGTTGTCTTCAGTCATCACTTCAGTTGAGCATGTTATTGGTTGTTTCAATATCTTCCTCTCAAGCCTTAATTGTTGAAATTTACTAAGTATTGGCATAAGTGTTATATTTTTCAATTGACCACCCCTTGGCCTAAGGATACAACTTGCAAGTTGTTTTAAAAAGGGGACTTGAAGGGTACGCCTTGTCATAAGGTGATATTAATATTTTATATTTTTGAATTTATGCTTGGAGGAAAGTGGACGCCACTTTATGAGGAATATATTTTTATGAAATTTGAAAATAAGGAGAATTCAAATAGTTGTCTTTTGGCGTACCATTGAGGAAGTTGAAGAGTTTCTCAATTCTTATAAAATGAAGAGATGACTCCAGCATTTGTTATCCATCAATTACCTTATTGTTATGCTGTCAAAATGACTATGGACATTTTGCTATTGCTTCGAGGATGCTACCTCCTAGCCCCTTCCCAATTTCGTGTTTGAAATATAACACCTAATTGGAATATTGCTGCTTCTCACAACAGACTAGCAGATTGAGCATTAAAGGTTGAGAATTTTTGGTGAATTCTACAGTTTTGAAGTTCCTGGTTTTTACACAGCTGAAGCGGAGTTTTGTTCATAACTTCCAAAGCGAATTTTATTCTGTTCTGGGTACTTTGGCCATGCATTAGTCTACTGAAGGCGCCATCTTTCACAAAATTTGAGAATTAAATTCCAAGTATTCAATTTTATATTGCAAAGTCGATTTTCCTCAAGGGCCGTACCATTTAATGCTGTCTTGGGATTCGTGCCAAATAAAGTAGAGACTTTGTTTGCTGTTTCTGGATTCTATCTTGGGCGCCAGACTTGTAAGGTGCTTTTGCAATTCGTTTCACGCCATTCGGAGAAGAAATAAGTGAGTTATGAGTGTTTTTCTGTTTTCCAGTTTGCTGTTCTAAATTTCCAGAACTCAGGAATTTGCATCAGATTTATCAGTTTCCAGTTTAATCTCCATTTCAGTCATTGGAAAGCAAAGAACATTGTTATAATTCATTCTTATATCTATATTTCACTTCTCTATCATTGTAACTCATTTAATTGCAGTCATGTTGAAATTGTAAGGTTCTGATTAGTAGTACTAATCTAACCATTTGTATTGCTGCAACTATTTGATTTGTTTCTCATTAAAGTCCCCTGGATGGTTTACCGCCAGTGTGGTTAAATTGTTTGTAAATCTTGTACCCACTTAAGTGGTGAATCCCCACAGTTCTGTGGATGCCCGCCGCAGCGGATGAATTGCTTTATTTGTAATCTTTTCCCCCCCCTGTTTGGTGGTAGCGTGGAATTGTTCTCTCATGGCTGGTTATCCGCCTAATTAGTTCATAATTTCAATTTCTTAAACTCCGTCGTATGTTAGCACCTCGCCCTCAGTGGGATCTTGAGTGCACATTCTTGACGTTGAGTAGTTCTTCTATTCAAGTTCAGTTCTTCAGTTCAAGTTCATTATCTTCCATTCAAGTTCAGGTTTGTATTTGAGGCTAACGCTAATCCAATCATCTATTGCTGGTTATTTTGTGTTATTCCTTCAAAAAAATTGGTTAGTATATTTCATCTCACCCCTTTGAGCAGGCCATCATGCCCAGGGAAAAAACACGAACCCCAAAAATGGGTGGGGAAATCCTCCCCACACCCTTCCTCTTAGCACCGCCCAACACCAAACCCCACACCTTCAATCCTCCCCACCCACGCAGCAGAGAGAAGCAACAAAGACAGCGGGCATGCAAAGCCCCCAAGATATAAAAAGCCAACCACAGGTTTCGAAGTCCCCAGCGCAACACCCACCACTAACCACTGGAAAAACCCACAGGAAACACCAATGAAGAAGACTTCCCACGCAAGACAAGACAAAGGATTCTGCAAAAGAAAAGGGCATGAACCCTCGCTTGAACCAGATATTCGCACCACAGAGACTTGGCCAAGAACAAGACACAGCGAATAGCCAACTCCAATCCTTACCCCTGCAGACACCAAATGCCCCCCCTTTGCATGCACAAGAAAGATCAGACAGAGCTAGGGCGCGGATGCCCTAGCTCGAGTTGCAGAACGCCCGACCCGTATTCATCCGTCCAATTTTCCCGATCGAATTGTCACAATTCAAATTCTTTTAACTCCTAAGGAAAATATAGAATAAATATATAATATCAAAAACCCATGGACTGAAATATCCCACCCCTGATAGTATATTTACTCTTCCTGTTTTTTGCCTGTTTGTTATTTTTTGGTTTTATGGTTTTCTGATTTTTTTGATGTTTTTGTGTGTTTGCTAGGAAATGCAAGAAATGTAGATATTTGCAAAGATGAACAAACTCTAACAATGCATAAATAAATAACTCAGATTTATTTTGCTTAGAAATTACATTGGAATCATACCTGGAGATCAAGTGCATATATTGCAAGTCTGAAAATGATTAAAGCAGCGAACTAGAACCTCTTGAAGATGGACACCACACTCAAACCCTCTGGAAATTCACCTCACAAATGATGCCCAGCCAATGACCTGCCCAAAATGCCTTGAGTGGATGAAATTGCAGGTGTAAAGCCTAGGCGTTTGACCCTAGGGCTCCTACATGACACTTGTGAAGGTGTACGGCTAGCTATAAATGGTACGGCCTGCCTATATGATCCACAAGTGCCAATTATGGTGGGTGTAATCAGCAATAAAGATCTGCAATTTATTTCTGATCAACAACTGGAAAATCTGCCTTTCATTCTCTTTTGAAATTGTCTACAATAAGTGCAATTGCAACTCCTGAATGGAGCTACCTGTAGAGCAATCCTTGGGTGAAATTGCACACCTGTAGATCATTAAATCAAAGAGAATTCTCGTTCTCCAAGAGCGAATTTCTGCCGGAAACCCTTGGTTTTCTTCCTCAACAAAAAGCTCAAGTAATTTGTAAAATGATGAATGATGCACAATGAACTTTTTTGAAAGCTTAAACACTCCTCCCAAAAAGCCACAATTTTCTTTGGCTTTTTAATCCATTTAATATTTTAAAACATTTGCTTTTCTTGTTTTAAATAATATTAACCTTATGTTGGCGTCCCCCTTAATGACTTTATTTAATGACCTTATGATTAAATAAAATCATATATAATAAAGGTCATTTCATTAAACCCACTTAGAATTAATTATTATTAAAGTTAACACTTTAATAATAATAAATAAATCATATCTCCATAAAAACCCAATATATCAACATTAAACTGATTCTGCCAACACCCCGAGGTTACCCACTGATTTTGCTGCTCATTTGAATGGCTTACTATAAATAGTAAGGTTGGACCCAAATGTCCAAGTGACTTACTAAAAATAGTGAGTGCAAATGGATCCTGAAATACCTTAAGAAGGTTGTCCCTGAATATCACCAAGCATTGGAGAAGAGAACACAGAAAACTGACAGGCTAACACCCAAAAGGACATCTGGAGAACCAAGAAACTCCTGAAGAAAGCCCTTCAAACACCATCATTAGCCTACGAGGACCCGTTAATAGGCTAATCCATCAATACTCTGATACTGGCTAAAGAGGGGACATTACAAAGACTTCATTCATTCTTACAATCTCGATGGAGTTCATGTTTGAAAGTTCTTCATATGTAGCTGGAGTTAATAAGAAGTGTTGAGGTCCCTTGAAATCATGAGGGTTCATGTCTTCTTTAGGTACAAGAGTGGCTTCATCTTCTCTCTCTAATATCAGATCTCAAGAAGGAAAGTACATTGGATTACAAGGAAATTCTTCAATAATTTCTATTTCTCCATCAACGGAAACACCCTCTACCAAGTATTTTCAATAGGAACTTCTTCGCTTCGACCTTTTCCCATAATTGTGGATTTTGTTTGACAACTTCATGTACTTTTGTCACATTCACCCACTAGGTGTCCATGTTTGTTTTCTTCATTTTAAGGTTTAGTCGTGTTTGTGAAGACAAAATTGCTTCGACTATGGAGTCACTCTTGAAATCATCATCAACTTCCTCAAATTTCATTACATGTTTGTTGTCATGGAACTCTCGTAAGTTTGTGTAGTTGTCAAGAGTTGTCAGACTGCATACTCTGAGGATAATCTCCAAATTATGCAAGTTAGGATGAAGCTAGAATATTGAAGCAGAAGGCACCAAAGATTCAACATAGTGTTTTTGATATTTGGACATGGCCACAATTGAGAACACAATTGAGAACACATTGAACAAGTCTATGCAATCTTGTTTGTTTTGGTAGTACCACAAATTATCAATCTTTGCTTGAATTTGTTCTTCAAACTGTTTCCCCTCCAGCCCAATGTCACTAAGAACTTTTTCATATTGCAAGCAATCTTTGATACAAAGCTAGAGGAACTAGTACTCAATGGTGTTCTTTGTGCATTCTAGTTCTAGTCTATAGGAGAATGGATAGAATTGTTGCATTGAAGATTGTATCACCATACCTGCATAACAACTACATAGAAAAATTTACATTATCCATACCTCATTATTCAAATCATTTGATTTTCTTTGTTCTTGTTGGAGACCTCCTCTATGTCAACTACTCAAGGTGATAAGTGCATGTACATCTGTGATCGCATTTCTCCATGCAAAACTTCACTTCTTGAGTTTTGTTGGCGTTTCAATTCGTGCCTTTGGTGCGTGTATTGGAAATGGACAGCTATGCACAGTTAGATTGCTCTTCAAATTAGGAGGGGAAGCTCCCTCTTTTGCTGATTATGCGTAAAAAGTAAAGTAAACTAAATTCTTATCTTTTTATCTCAGCTGAGAGCACAAGGTTTATAAAACTCTTTGCGTTGCAGCTGAGGTTTTCTCTAGTTTCGTAACTTCAACTACAACTAGGCCTAAACTTATAATGCTTCTATCTCCTCAAGTAAATTCAGAGCAAGAGGATTTAGAAGTATCGGGGAATGATTTTGGCTAACTTAGACAAATCTGTTCTTAGAACGTATCCAAAGGCTCATTGCTCTTTCAGATGTATGTTGAAATGAAGTTCATGAAAGTAAAACATCAAATGATAAACTAGATCTCAGGATTCCCTTGAAGGCTCATTACTCTTTCGAGGTGTAGGCTGAAATAAGATTATAAGAATAGAACATCAAACGATAAATTCGCTTTCAAAATTCCCTCAAAGGCTCATTGCTCTTTTGAGGTGTAGATCGAGATAAAGATTATGAAAACAACAATATCACGAAAAGATCTTGAGACTTTTGGTCAAAGCAAGAGTGGGCATATGATTTATTTCCTCAAAACTTTCCAACAACAAATACACTTTTGGGACAGCAAATTGTGTCAAGAAGACAAACACACAATCAACAATCAACCAAATAACACTTGAACAAAGTGAACATATATTGACTAGCAAAGCTTGAAGGCACAAGGGTGCAACAATTTTGTATAGTAATAACGGTTAAAATACAATGAGCAAGGTTGTTCTTATTTATAGACACTCAAAGGAGTAGGGAACCCTAAAATCTCCTTGAATTAACAATCAGTTCTTGCCAATCAGCAAGATTTATTCCTATGTCTAAACAAATGTAACTAACAATTAACTGGAAAGACTACATCAATTAACTGGTCTAAAACTAAAAAAAAACACTGTACAAAGGTGTCTCCAAAAATAGACATGCATGGATGGTGGGACAGTGAGTTAACTTGGGAAAAGGCATCAAGTTTAATTGCTGTTTTAAATGCTATCTTTGGAAAAGGTAGGACGTCCCAACTGATAGTTCACTCCTCGTCAGCAACTTGAGCAATCAAGTCCTCCAAGAAGCTATTAATTGCCTTTGCGTCTGGACAACTGATACTCCTCTGAATGATGTCATGCCTACGCAACATCACTTCGCCATTCACAACTTGACTCTGAAAATCAATTCTCCTTACAGTTGCATCATCAAACTTTGCTGACATGGCTGCAACTTGAATCATCTTGTAGTCAACAAGGTCACCGTTGAAAATACTACAAATGAGATCTTGAGATTTTGTTTGGACTGCAGTGAGCTCAATGTACTCACCATCTTCACGCTAGTATTGGCACGGGGCTTGTGACATGAAAGTTCTTACGAACTTGAGAGCACTTGCCACCTTTTGTTTGCACTCAATCAATTCTACAGAGATTGTATCATAAGCTTTTACCTTGTAGACAAGTTGTTCTTTCCAAGTGAAAAGCTTTTGCTTTCCCTCCTCTGTAGTTATTGAATCATATGCCATTCTCAAGTTTGAAATGGTGATCTCATCTTGAGGCTTCGTCTCTGCTATACTCTGCTCTGATTCCTAGATTTCTGAGTGAAGGTCGTGGGCATTGTACCTTAATTAGTACAACTTTGCAAGTATGAACCGGCCCTTGGTGACGAACTCTTCCATCCAGTCTCTCAGGTGTTTTCCATAAATAACCGACTTAGTTGATTTTGTTCTGTAGGTGAACCAACATTTGTGGAAGCAAGGTGGTGACATGTGAAGTGACATTTGAGGGCTTCCTTGTCTTCACCATCTCCAAGTCAATATGAATTGGAGATGGCTGTGGTGGTGACGGAATAGGAGGCTCTGCTTCTACTTTTGGCACCACTTGAACTGTATTTGTGGCTGTCTCCATTTGTTGTACTTGCTGATTTACATCAGCAACTTGCATGTTTTCCTTTGTATGTCTTGACATTCTGCTTCCTTCAGGAGGGTTACTCATGACCTTAACCTTGGGTTTCCACTTAGAAGTGGAAGGTAGTGTGGTGGTAATCGGTGGTGGCTATGTGATTGGAGTGACTACCTTCCGTGTCCTCTTGCTATCTAGGAATAGCCTACCGTTCCTTACAACCTTGCTTGTCCTTTCCTCAATGGAGGTGCTCTCCTTGGCATACCAATCAATGGATCGAAGTGGCTGTGAGTCAATTTGATCTCTGAAATATGTGGGAAGTATGACCTCCCCATCATCATTTGATAAACCTTCCACATCCTCTAACAAGAAATCAACGATTTGTGGAAGAGTGAATTTGCCGTAATTGCACCTACGCACTTTGAACTCATCTTCACAGCTAAACCAATAATCCTCCATGGTAGGTTTATGTGAAGAGTCGCCACCAAGGCGAGCTGCCAAAAGACCCCAAGGGTCATATGAGCGTCTTTCAATGAGAAACTTAAGATTAAGCTTCATCATCTCATTGCCCATTGACCTGGCGTCAGCTGCTATTTTGCACGTAGATGTCTCCATCTCAAAAGGAAAGTTGGCAGCAGACTTGCGTTTACCATGCAAAAAAGAGTGTACCTCGTGCAACTGTCGTAGGAACTCCATGAGTACCACCTTATTTGATGGATAATGAGGTAACATGGCTAGACTGCTTGAGTAACCATATACGCGAATGTAGGTGTATGTGGGGAATTGGATGAACCAATTGACCCAATCTACCATTGCCAACCTGGCTTCTGGTGAAATGCGTATATGTAACTCATGATCAAGGTCCCTAACTGTGCGCATTAGGAACAGGTCATTCACCCACTTGAAGTGCCGTTCTGATTGTGAAAATTCAAGTTGCGAGAAATGCTCATGAACTGGTTGCACACCCAGAGTTCCAACGATATTCAACCCTCTAAACTAGCCTTGAAAGGCTATCAGATGTATGAGAAATGAAACCATATGGAATTTGTGGGCTTTGAAGAAACCTGTCATTTGGCTGTGAAGATTGTCACTGATCAAAGCAGGGTAGTCATAATGTTCTTTGTTGTTGAAAAGTTGAGACATGATGTAAACATCCATGGCTGAAACTTGTGCGCTTCTGCTTGACTCGTGACACGATTGAGTGGAGTAATCATAATAGCATACTCATCCCCGAATTCTCCACGTTCGACGTTCTTTGGCAAATTGTTTCATTTCTGCTTGAGCCACCTTTCTGCCATTCTTTTTTGACATTGTTCCTTTCGTGTGTTAAACGCCTTTTCGCATTCTTCAACTGACACAAACAAGTTGTTTGCACACGGTGTAATGTCCCCATTTTACGACGTCCTCTTTTAGTTGGGTTGTTTTTGATACACTTACTATTTTTAGTAAGTGCTATTTTTAGCAGGGGGTTTGGCGTTGTGCTTCTGTCCTTAGTGAGCCCTTTTGAGCTCGTTAGTTTCCCTCAAATTCGAGTTTTAGAGTGCTACTTACTATTTTTAAGACTTTCTAAAAATAGTAAGTCATCCAGGGCAAGTTGGACCCGGTCAGGGTTGTCCCTCAATAGCATTTCTCAGTGGAGGCATCAGTTTCAAAGGTTGAGTCATTTATTATTTAATATTTCCTTCGAAATTGGTTTTTATAAAGTGACTTTATATTTAGTTGTTGTGGGTCATGAGGGGGACAAAAAAGTACCATGGCGCCTAGTACAATCAACTTAAGCTGTTTTAAAAGCTTTAAAAGTATTTTATAATGCCTTTATGGGGGTGGACGCCTATGGAGAGATGAGTTAAATTTTTAATATAAAAAGGGCTAATGTTGAAGTTAAGATTTAAAAGTTATATCTTTTATTTGAGGCATTTACTTTGGGCGCCCAAGCTAATGAAGGTAAAATATTTAAAAGTGAATTAAAATCAAAGCTATGGAGTTTTGGCGTGGATTTTAAGGCTGCTGGAGAAGCTTTGATAAAAAGCTTTTTGGAGGCTTATTTTCATAAGGATGTTTGGATATTCTGGTGCATTGGCTTTGGAGCTTGGCTTTGGGGTTTGATATTGACTTGTTGAGACGAAAACCTCTGCAAGATCGCCTTTCTTCATGTGTGAAAGACCACATCAAGAGAGGACATTGGAGGCTTCACACAGGAGCTTCATTTGGGTTTTAAGGTTGCAAATTTCAGAGTTAGAGAAGGATATTTTTGATCATATTTTGAAGTGGATTGTGAAATTTTGGCTTGTGATGATGTGGCATCGATTTGGTGAAGATAGGTTGCATTTTGGCGGTGATTTTAATAATTTCTGGGCTCTTTCAGTTTGCACCTGAAACCCCTATTTCAGCTTATATCTCTATGGTGGAATTTCATATCATTTTGGGTATTCAAATTTTAGAAGCCTCTTGCAGGGGCGATTCAAAAGAGTGCTGGGTCAGAATTTTTGGTGGAGGATTTATTTAATTAGAGCAAATCACCCTTTGCAGTGGTACGGTCCTTTGGAGCTGAGTGGTCAGTTTAAAAATCAGATTTCTATTAGGCGTTTAGGGTTGGTAATAGCAGGCCTTCTTGCTGCGTTGGAGTATTCATGATCAAGGGAGAAGGAAATGGTTATTCTTTGGTGCTGGTTGCTGAGTTGAAGGACATTGCTGCTGCTATGTTCTTATTACCAGGTCAGATTGATACTCATTTGATTGATGCTTAAAGGATTAATACCTTGGAGCTGGGCGTTGCCTTTTGGGAGCCCTATATGCTGCTGAATTGATGCTTTCCTCCAGGTCTGAGTTCTCTAGAAATCTGATGTGTTATGTATGAAATCTGCTCATTGTATTTGCCTTTAAAATCTGAACATTAAAGTGTATTTAAGTTATTTCCAGCAATTTTGCTGTAAGTTTCATTGCTTTAATTCATGCTTCATTGGGTATCAATTTATTATGTATGGCATGTGAGTAAACAACCAAACAAATCAGAAAATAAAGCAAACACAAAAAAACCTTCATACATACTTAGGAAACTACAAACAGCAGTTGCAAAGAAACAGGGGAAAACAAAAAAATAATTGGGGTTAGTCACTACACACGGTGGAATAGCAAGATACCGTTGGCTTTCTATATCCTTTGGCTTGAGGCTGCAAATTGTTCGCCCATCCATTGACTGGATTTCCTGTGAAGTGGGGTTGTAATGCTTTACACAAGCGATTACAATTTCGATATTCTGTGCCGAGATGGGGAAATAGGCTGCCTCAAGCAACCTGGATTGTTCAAAGTTCTGGAGTGTGATGGTGTCTACGCTTGTCAATTTATCCAAATCAACCACTAGATGCACTTGATGCAAATCGGTGTCAGCTGTCCTTATGAAATTGTGAATCAAGATCGATTTAGTCTTGAATTCAACTTGAGAGTATTGTATACTGAAAAACTGGAAGAATGACTGGGTACACTACTATGTTTGAACAACTTTTTTTCCAAGGCTAAAAATAGCTTCTTCGAGAGGCAGTTTTTCAAAAAATTCTAAGACGTGGGTTTTGTTGAGAATGTCTTTTTGAACAAACCCAGAACGTTTCACGAACATGCAACAACCCCTTGGAAGTAGAAGCTGCAGAAACTATTTTTTCCTGGAAAATTCTGACACATGGGTTTTGTAGGCACCTGTGAGCTGAGTAGATCCAGAACATCAGTTTTTTGAAAAAAAGATGATTTTTTAAAAAACCCTAAAAAATGGGGGCATGGAGGCAACTTTTTTGGAAAATTCTGGCACATGGGTTTTGTGGCCAATGCTGTGCTAAAAGAACCTAGAAGTTTAGATTTGTGAAAAAATGGAGTTTGCTTGGACATGCAATAAAACCTAAGACAAAAGTAGAAGAAATCGTGGGAAATCTTTTGAGAACCTAGAATGGTTGAAGCTGAAGTTTATGAACTGTTGCCTCTAAAAAATGACGCTTGGAGGTATGAATTTTGGAAAATGACGCCCTAGAGGTATGAATTTTGGAAAAACGTCCTTCTGTGCAACTTGTTCTTGAAAATACGAAGATTGTTGAAAAGCCTTGTCATTTGATCTTCAAATGCTGTAGAGAAGAAAGCTTCTGTGTTTGGCGTTTGAAGTCAACCTGCAAGAATGATGAGAAAGGACGCCTAGATGCTTGATAAATAGGTTTTGGAGGTGGAAGCATCAGTTAGGGCATCCAAACCCTTATTGAAGGAGTCATCTTTGTGATTGGCAGTTAACTGGAAGCATTCCCCAAATTTTGGGACGCCTTGAGGAAGAAAAGTCTTCAAAATCTGTAATTGGGAGTTGACTTTGGATGCCACCTTGCCAGTGTTAGGATATTTTTGAAGAATTTCAAATTTTTCTTGATAAACTGCCTCTGTTTGATCCTTGATTTTAGACGCCAGATTGATCCTGAGGTTTGGCTGACAGATTCATTGCGGAGCCGGATCAACTCTGAAGAGATGTTACTAGAGGTTGCAAACCCTAAAAATGACTTATAGTGACTTGAATTCTTGGGCACCTTTTTGAGATTAGGTTCTTTTTCTTGCCAGCGTTAACCAATTTTTAGATGGTTTTCAATTTCTACAGTTTTGACCTCTCGTGCTTCGATCTGCAGTTGTCGGTGATTGATGATCCCCGTGGATTGAATGTTGAATCCATTGTGAAGCTAGAAGAATCCCGGAAAGGATGACTAGTTGTGCAAGTTCTGAAAACTATTTCAGGAGGTTCAAATTCTTAGGCACCCTTGGCCTGCAGGGGTGCTTTTGTGCTTTTGAGACACAATTTCCACTTTGTAACCTTTGACGAAATGCTCCAGTTTGACCTTCGTTGCTGGATGTTTGACTACTCCGGTGAATGTGTTGATGGTCTCATCGCGAAGCCTGATCAAAACTGAGAAGGACTTGTTGGGAGCTGTGAAACCCGAAAGTTGCATCTGATGCTCCAAAAAGTTGGGCGCCATTTGCTAGAAGGGTGCTTTTTGCTCTATACTTTGCCAATTTTTTATGTTTTTTAACTTCATTTGTCTTACAACATCTTGCGCTTGATCTTCATTTATGAGCATTTGATAGGTCCCATGAGCTGGCTGTCAGATTCATTGCGAAGTTGGAAAGATTTTGAGAAGATGTCTTGGAGAAGACAATTGCTAAAAACCACATTTGGTTGCTCAAAATGTTGGGCACCCTTGGCCAGTAGGGGCGCTTTTGCTCTTTTGTTCATCTATTTGTCCTTCATTTCACGTGCTCGTTTGATCAACTACTGTTGTTTGATAGGTCTCATGAACTGGCAAACAAATTCGTTGCAAGGCTAGGTGGAATCTGGGAAGATCATCTAGAGATAACGAATCCGAAGATTGACTTCTGAATGGTTTCTTTTTTGGGCGCCCCTGGCTTGTAGGGGTGCTTTTCCCTTGATGAACTGCCATTTTTGAGGACTCTTGACTTTCAGGATCTTCCGTCTCTGCCTTTGTTTGCCGGTTTTTGATGAATCTGTTGAACTTGCTTGACGACCCGTCGAAAAGCTAGCAGAGTTCTGAAGAAGACCCCCAACACTGCAAAACTTAACAGCTGTATCTGACCTCTTGAATTCTTGGGTGCCCGTGGCTAGCAGGGGCGCTTTTGGCTCCGGTGTTAGACATTTTATGAGGATTTTACTCCTTGCGCTTCATGTTCACCGTGTTGCTTGACTGGGTTGACCGTGCTATCGACGACGCGACCACATTCACCATTGTGATTGCTTTCATCACTTTACGTGCACGGGCATTGAAAAGTTGACCAAGGCGTTGACTTGCAAAGGCATCTCCCTTGTGACAAGGCGTCCTTTTTCTAGACTTAGTTTATTTTTTGCATTTTTCAACTTTTGAAATTCCCCTTCATCGTTGAACATCTTTAGCCATAGACTCATTTGTGTAGCGTTTGAAGCTTAGATCTTGATATCTAGGACTGGCCATCCGCCATTGATGACCTCGAAGGTCCTATCTTTTCTCTTGAAAAAGTGAAATAGACCCACCAAAGCAAACTTGACTTTTTGATGATTCTGACTTGACCAGTGTGATCGTGAAGTGAAGTTAACCTATCAAAATCATTTTGAGTCATTTTCAGAAAGGTCCTATTTTTAGGGTTTTTCTAAAAATAGGGGCCTGAAACCCTAATTTCAAAATTTTAAAAAATTTGCAAGTATCCTCCTGACAATAAACCCACAAAAACCCTATGCTTCATTTGTTGTTCAAAAATTTCTAAAAATAGCAACTTGCCATTCTTAGACATTTTGACCTAAATTTGACTTTTGACGACAATTTTACAAGTTTTTGACCATTTTTATCAAAATACCTTATTGAAGCAAATTTTTTATTTTGGGTACAAGAAGTTTTTGGGCTGTCAATTCATTTTTTATTTTGTTTAAAGATGACGCATGTTCTTACCAATCAATATCATGGTGTATGACCAATCTAGGGGGATAATACCTCCTAAATCATTTCCAAATTGCCAAGATAAGAGTGTTTTGTAGTTAGAAAGATTGGCAACCATGGAGGCCATTTGATCTCCTCAGGATGAACAACAAGAGCAACAACCATGTCTTTGATCTTTCCAATCAAAGGTATAGGCTTTGATTCCATTGAGATACACATACCAAAGGTTCTTGTGCAAAATAAACATAACAATTTCATTACCTTGGAGGGTATGACATTGTTAGAGGATTGAGAGTCGAGAGCAGAATTGTTCAGGTGAAAACCACCAAGTAGAAGTGATGTAGAATGGAAGTGGCCTGTCATCTACAGAATTAGAAGCGGAGAAAGCTTGGGCAACTCAAGTATCACTCAAGCATTGGAAAAAGATTTCTCGTTGTGTTCTAGCATCTTCCTTAGTACCTGTAACAGAGAATTATTTGTGTGTTGTCTTGCTAGATCACCTAGAATATCATGTTCTCTAGGTACAAAATAGCCAGTTGACTTACCTTTTGCACCAATATTTGATGTTGATGTTTTTTTGTTTGGAAACTTTGAATTACCAACTTTGTCTTTGCCTTTCTCATTTCATGATCTAGTTGTATTGCAAGGGGGTGATGTTGTGTTCATCTTTGCAGTATTCGATCCAACAAGAAGTTCAATCATTGTTGATTTCCTTGGATTGCATGTCAAGTTTAGGGTTTGAACTCTTCACTACAAATAGCTCTTGAGCTCTCACATGTCAAGACAGGTTTCACCATTATGATCATTGCTATTATGATAAAAACAAAAACAAACAATTGGTCTTGATCATTCACCCATTGAGCTAGATAAAAGAAGCTTTATTAAACAAGTTGTAAAAAATACATTGTAGAATGGCTTATTATATAAACCAGAGAATTAAACTACAATCCCTATTATTTAGGAATAAACTCACAACAACCTAGAACCTAGAACCTACAAATTGCAAAAACGATAGCACAAGCTAGACTACTCCTATACAATGCTAGCAAACCATTGTAGGCATGATGAACATGAAGAAAGAAAAATTTATCTAATACTCCCCCGATGACAAGCAGATACAATTCTAAGTTTATCTCTAAACATGACAAATTTATCTTCACTAGGTGGTTTGGTCATTATGTCTGCAATCTGGTCATTTGTAAGACAATAATAAAGACAGGTGTATTCATTATCAACCAATTGGCAAATGTAATGGTGATGAACTTCAATATGCTTAGTTTTGGCATGATAGCTTTGGTTGAGAACACTTCGGTTGCCTCAGAAAAGTGAGGTTGGTGTGCTTTGATCCTATTGAATATTATCTAGTAACTTTCATAACCACATTGCCTCACAACCTGTACTGGTTGCTGCCTTATATTTTGCTTCAGTGGAAGATAAGGCAACTGCATTTTGTAGCTTCCTTTGCTAGGAAATTACTCCTGAACTAAGAGCATAAACATAACTTGTTGTAGACTTTCTTGTATCAATTGATCGAGCCCTGTTAAAATCAGCATATCTGGTTAGCATGAAGTCAACAAATTGCTGTTATAGAATGCAAAAGACTAGGGTCCATTTGAATATTGAAGGGCTCATTTTGTAGCTAGCTAGTGTTCCTCTTCAGGCCTAGACATGGATTGAGAAAGACAATTGATTGCAAAACATAGATCTCGTCTAGTGGTAGTGAGATAAATGGAACTACCTGCCAATTGTTGATACATTCTTTCATTGACCAATGATGTAGCAGTATTAGTTGAGAGCTTGATCCAAACTTCCATTAGTGTAGATGTAGGATTACATTCAGCCATTCTAAATTTTTCTAAAAGACATTTGGCATTAGTTTATGATACAAAAATAATATGATTAGTTTTCCAAAATTCTACACCTAAACAATGTTGAAGCAAGCCTAAATCTATCATCTCAAAAACATAAATATTATCATGTTTCACCCTTTCAATCATAATAGCATTGATTTCGGTGATGGCAAGACCATCAACATAGATAATCAGGATCACTATGCCACCACCATTGATTTTAACTTAGATAGTGCGTTCAAAATAACTTCTCTTGAAACTAAAATCTCTAAGATACTTATTACATGGACTTCATCCCTGCAAATCAAATGTTCTTTTTGAAGAATCTAGAACCTCTATGGCTGATTCATGTAGACCTCTTCCTCTTAGTCCTCATTCAAGAAGACACTTTTGACATGCATCTAATATATCTTCCTTCCAAGTTGAGCAGCAATAGGGATAACTAACCCAAACGTTACCACTTTTATAGTAAGGGAAAAGTTGTTGTCATAGTCTATCTCTTCCTTTTGTGTGTATCGTTTGGTGACAAGATGAACCTTGTACATGTCCAACAAACACATGATTTACATTTTACTTAATAAATCCATTTACAACCTATGGATATCTTTTTTGCGGGCAATGTTGACAACAACCAAGTCTTATTTTTCATCAAGGATCATACTTCACCTTCATGGCAGCTTCCCATTTAGACTTCCCTTTGGCCTTTGTAAATGAATTAGGCTCAAATACCTTTGAAACAATAGAAGTTAGCAAAATTTACATGCACACCACCTTGCACAAGTTGTTTTTCCATTTGCATAGATCAACCTTCCATTGCCTTAGGCATTTCATCTTCTGAGCCATCCTTCATTGTGGTATAGTATCACTTTGGTCTCTTTTGTTGGCCCTTTTGATTGTGTTGTGAAGATTTAGCATAACTTTGATCTCCATTATATCTGGGATCTTGCTATGAAGATTGAGAGTGCTCACTATTTTCTCCATTTGATCCACCCTTAGAATTTGACTCTTCTAATTTTTCTTGTTTGGTTGCAACACTAGAACTTGCTCTAAAATTAGTAGTAGTTACCCATACACTACTATTTGTAAAATTACTATTAACTGAAAAGAATGGTGTTTTCTAATCTACAATAGCATCTATTAATCAAAAAAATTTCGTTTGTAGAGGCATCTCTATATGCTTGAGATTGTTCACTATAGCCAACAAAAATATATAGTTTTCGTTTTGCTTCTAAATTATTTCTCTTTTCCTTGAGAATATGTGCAAAAACAATACAGCCAAAAACTCAAAAATCACTTAACAGAGTTTTCTATCTCACCGTGCTTCCTCGAGAGTGACTTTCTACAAGGCTTTACAAGGACTTATGTTAAGAATGTAGATCGATGTACTCACAACTTCTACCCAATACCTATATGGCATATATTGGCTTTGCACCACTCACCTCACCATCTTCATAACCGTCCTATTCCTCCTTCTCATGACTCCATTTTGTTGTGGAGTGTACAGAGTAGTACATTGTGCATGAATACCTTCCTTCTTGTAGAATTCCTTGAGTTGGTTAGAAATAAACTCGCCTCCATTGTCTAATCTAAGTGTCTTGACTTGTTTGCTTGTCTATTATTCAACCAAAGCTTTCCATGCCACAATTAGAAAAACACTTTGACTTGTTTTTAAGAAAATAAACCCACATTTTTCGAAAAAAATGATCAACAAGTAACAAGAAATACTTGGCACCAAACATTGAAGGTGTCCTAATAGGACTATGCAAATCAAAATGTACCAAATCTAAAATCCCTTTGGCTTGCCATGCCTTATTAGTATCTGTTGTGACCTTTTCACACATCGTCCCATTCAAAATGGGGACCCCCTAATTTTTGCTCCATTCGGGTCTTTTGGCTTGGGTCTTTCGGTCTGTCTGTCTCTGTCTGTTCTTTCTGTCTAGTGATGTACTTATCTTTTGACCTAGGTTTGAATTTTGGCTAAGTCTGGAGGGCTTTTTGATGAATTAGGGTTTACATTCTTCATACAACTTTGAGGTCAAATTGAGTTGGCTAGTTGAGTTCTGAGCTTAGTACTGCTGTTAGGATACTTCGAGCAGGCTCCCTCTGAATTTTTACTGAATTCCGACAATTTTCTATTTTTAGTAAGTGTCAATTTGGGGTTTGTTTCCTTGAGGTTTTCAAATTTTGACAATTGCACCGCACTTTGAACACTACAAGCTGCCTGCTTGCAAAATTTGAGCTGAAACAGACAACATACTATTTTTAGCAGTCCTGCCTTCGAGGGCCACTTTTAAGGTTTGCATGTTGAGCTTTCAGATGCATGTCTGAAAATTCTTTGTGGGTTTTTCGAGACCTTCGCGGTGATATAACATGCAAAACGAGACGACAACTTTCAATGATTTGGGCATCAGAGGCCATAATTAGGGTTTGCATGCGGGATTTTCTCAGTGCATATCAGCATTATCTTTCTGGGTTTTCCGAGAGCTTCGCAACGAGGTAACATGCAAGTAGAGTTGGTCACTTTTCCGGAACTTGCTATTTTTAGCCAGTGCTCGCATGTTGATGATTTTTCTGGGTTTTTCTGGGTTTTTCAAGATCTCTGGGGCAGTGTAACATGCAAACTCATATGGCAGCTAATTGGTCACTTTTTCAGCTACTTACTATTTTTAGCAG
>VDFB02374768.1:0-32500 GCA_007258455.2 Sequoia sempervirens | reverse complement strand
AAGAAATAGAAGAGGTATTATTAAAAGAAGCTTCTAAAAGATTATTCCCATCATTGTTAGGATGTATCAAGTGATGTTGAAACTCAACCATCTTTCCACCATGAATCCTACCTTCAGTATGTTGGTCAATGGATCAAGTGAGTAGAAATTGAAAAATTTTCAACCAAGTGATTTATAAAAAAATATGATCCACATCTAAAGGAATTTCCTTCATAATTGAGTTGTTGCTTCCAATCCTATCATAAATGTTTAAACATGTTTCTTTAGGAAATTTATTGGATAAATAGAAACCCACAAGTATTATTGCAAAGGAAAGAAAATCATCAACTAACTTAGACTTGGGACAAAAATCAAATTTCCCAATGAGTTTTCAATGAAGGATTTAGACATTAAATATTCTAAAATTGAAGAGGAATGTTTATACTTGTCTCAACTACATTGGAGAAAAGGGGAAGGAACATGTAAGAAGATTAAAATACAATAACCACACTTTCAATCCCAAGTAATCCCTGTCCCAAAAACCAGTGGCCATCTTTGAGTAGGGTATCACTATTTGAAGGGGGTTTGTAGATAAAAAAAAACCATATTTTTATTCATGAACAAGTAGCTAAGCCCTCATTCACTAATGGCTTCTAACTGAGAGTCACCCATTCATGAAGTTTTACCAAATTGGGCCAATGTTTTAAAATTTGCATATTAATGTGACTTGTTTGAGCCACTCAACCATATCATCTTAAAAAACTATTATTTATAAAATATAAATGATTTGATCTCTTTATCAAACACAAACCTTAATTTTAAAAAGATTTTAACAAACTTATGTTCTATGAAAACCATATAAGAAGGGTTAGGAGAATATCCACCCATCAAATCAATCTTGGTAGTGCATAATTAATTATAGACCTTCTTTTTGGTAGAGTTGGGATAGCCATCATCCCAAGGGACCTTACATTCAATCTTAGAAAAATTTGGTGAGGGAATAGGCATTGCATCTTCTTTGGATTGAGAGAAAAACCAATTGATAACCCTTTCATTATCATCAAACAATTGTGGGAGAATGTATGATGATAAAGATTGTGCCCTAGAAATAGCTTGGAAATGGAAAAGCAATTGTTTGAGGAGAAACATGAACCCTTCATACTTGAAAGGCCATCGTTTCTATGAGATATAAATGTGACTTCTACCATTATCAAATATAAGAAAGGCAAAAATATAAGGAAACTTCATGAGAGTTGATGAGAGCACATAAGCTTTCTTTGATAGCAACATCAAGAGCTCATATAACATATTTATTTTTAATTATTGATTGAAACTTTTATAATTTTATGTTTGGATCCATGCTCTACACATACACATACATATATACATTTATATTGCATCATTTTAGATGATGTATCACATGTGGAAGTCATATCCTTTATGGAATTGACCACTCTTCTACTATATTGATGATATACTTCCATGATTCTCCATATGATTACACTTAATAATATTTATTACATATTTGACTAACATGATATTTTTTATGATGATTATAGGATCTTCCATGATTATCACATGCCCACATATTTCAATTTTATACTAACTCATGTTTATGATAACCACATGATTATATCTTATGATAACATGTCTATGGTGATTAATAATTTTCTTAATTCTTATCCCCATAATATCTCACTTGTATATGGTTACAAGATATATTGTTTAGAATTCATTGCTACTTTCATTTATAGCCCTATTTAGGGGCAATATTGGGGTACCTTTCTACTTACTATCATGTGTGCTTTCATGAGTGTATCTTAAATTTTTTTTGTGTTTTCACATGGTGCTATATTTTTATTCCTATATGATTATCGAGCTTTCCAAGGGTTACATCATTTTACATATATTTTTTACTTTCCAAATTATTTGCAGTATTTGCATGCATCTAAATAGAGGGGGAATACAAGGTCGTTAATTTTTTTTAGTATGGTTGCATTGACTACCACATTCAATCCTATGTCATTTTGAATGATGCCACATTACTCTTGCTACTCAAAAGTTGTATTTATTTCAATATCATTGCCCCTAAGTAGTATTCTTATTGGACCATAAGTGGAATAACTCTCATCCCTCCTCTCTTTTCCTTTTCTTTTGATTGTAGATATCATATTCCTGCTTAAATGCCTAGATGATGCTACTCATTGAATTATTTTTTTATTTTTAAGGTTTCCAAGATGAAGCGCTTGTTTCAAGAGAGCATATACCAAGAAATAACATCCACATGATATATATTCATATTTTTATGAGTGTTTCAATAAATTTACTTTCATGTTGGTTTCTTGATTCTACTTTGACATATATATACAATAATTTAAAATGTGAGCGTAGGTTAGATCCAAAGTTACACATATTACTTTCACATTTGATGAAGTGATCCACAATGACAAACATTGAATTTTCAAATCTTGAAGCATTCATCTAACTATTCTTACTTTTTTATATACATTAGCAAATCACTTCCTAACATTTGCCAATCATATTTGCATTGATTTAACAACTAAATACATTTATTTTATTTACAAATTTATTTCAACACACTACTCAAATAATTACATGTCTCATCTCTTTAATTCTAAACTAATTAGCTAGTTATATTTATATAATTACTTTACCTTAAAATTTATATGTAAAAAAACTTTTTTATTTTAAAACATAAAAAATAATATAATAATTCTTATAACCTTCTATTAATTAATTTTATAATCTATTAACGTATAATTACTTTTTTCCTAGGGTGAAGAAAATAACCAATTATATATAACTCTAAATGATAAATCCTTTAAAGGTATATATTTTCATATAATTATAAAAGATACATCAATTTATGTTTGGAATGTAAATCATTTATACATTACAATTTTTTTTTTAAAATATTACTAAAATAAAGAAAAAAAAATTAAAATATATAATGAATAAGAGATTTTTAAAAAAATTGGGTCAGGGGGCCTAGCTCGATTGGCTAAAGCATCCTCTTGTAGGCAAGAGGTCACGAGGTCAAGTCTCCCCCTATCCTCATGGTACTAGAGGGCATGTCGCACCTACGCCACCTGTTACGTGAAAAAAGCTTACTAGGTGCTCTACAGTTTATAGGGGGGCTACTCGATTCTGACATCTTTGTTTTTTTTTTAGATTTTGACTTAATACTAACTTGTTACTATTCAAACCTTGGATGATTTGTGACAGTTGTGTGTATTCATTTTTTCTTTTGACAGTTGTCTGGTTGTCTTTTATATTGTACTCGTTCTTTTACTTGTATCAATAAAAAAGAAAAGACCAGACAAAGAAGAGAGAGGTTGGAGGGGTGGAAAAGTGACATTAATTGACACCATGTATACTATATAAATAGAAATGTGAAAAAAAAGATATTTGTGTGGATCAACTTGTACAATTTAAATTGACAAGGAGAAAAAGATAAAAAAATTATGTGAATCACATGAACAAATATCTAGTGGCAATTATTTATTTATGTGGACCACACGAATAAATATCTAATAGCAATTATTTATTTTGTTTCGACATACAAAATATTTAGTTGATTTTTTAGATATAAATCAAAAAATTTATGGTAAGATTTTTAGAATTATTAATTTAAATTAATCTATACTTATTTATATACATCCCTTACAATTATGTAAACTCCTAGGATATGTCCTTGTCTCCATACAAATGGAATACGGTCAACTTAAAACACCTAACCAACATTCTAATTTTAATCAAGGCGTATCCTACTATGAAGTGAGCGAAACTGTTTTTTACGCCCTACGGTTGAGATCATCCTGGAGACTATTGTAATGATCGCAGCCGTTGAGCCAGTCCGCCACTTCTTGGCTGTTTTTCACCGTTTCCCGACTGTTTTTCGCCGCCGTGTTTTTTGTTTTCCCGCCGTGCTTTTCAGTCGCCGTGCCTTTCTGCTTTCCCCGCCACTAACGGTCCGCTCCTTGCACAGGGAAAATAAAGTTTCGACGAGGGTTTTAGAGTAGGAAACGATTCACAGCCGTCCATCATTTTTCACCACTTCTCGGCAGGTTCGAGTCACGCTGAATGTGAGAGAATACAGAGAGCCTTTTTTCACCTCTACTCTCTGGATCAGCTACGCTTCGTTCCCCAGCCTGGCAATGTGTGCTCCTTCAAGAACTACGAGCAACATATCCCCCTGCTTATGCCCAGATGAGACGTATTCCACAAAGCCCCTGATCCGCCAAAAGGGGAGCAAGTTCAAACCCATGATCTCTGTTCCATTCATGGCAGACGCCTTTCGGAGAGTACTTGAAGTTTCCGTTCATTAGCAACCCTGTTCAAAATACAAATCAATATTTCAAAATCTGCTCACCATGAGCAAAATCAAGCAGAACTAATTTGAGTTGCTTAACATTCTTAATGGGAGCTGCCAAACAGATGCAACAGAAAAATAGTAGAACATAAAAAACACAAAATAGAAATTTGAACATGGTGAAGAGAGTTTCCCTCACTTTTCTATCAAATGCAACAAACAGGTTTCCGCGCCGAACAGAGTTCATTTGCATGCCTTCTCACGGCCTATGCCAAAATGGGAGCTTTGTAACAGGGTATGGGCGTCCATCATCATTGCTGGAAATGCTCTGGTAGACATGTCTGCAAAATTTGGAAGCATAGACAAGAGACGTGAACTGTTTGACAGGATACCTCAGATAAATGTGGTCTCGTTGAATGTTAAAATTGCAGGGTATGCACAAAACGCATTCATTGAAAAGGATTTAAAAACTTTCAGTCGAATGTCATGGGTAGGTGTAAACCCAGACTCTGCAATCTTTGCCATCATCCTCCCTGACTGTGCCAAAATGGGAGCTTTGGAATGGGGTATGGACATCCACCAGAGGATAAAGGAAACAAATTTTATCAGATGTTGTAGCTGCAACTGCCCTGGTAGACATGAATACAAAATGTGGAAGCATAGACAAGGAACGTGAACTGTTTGACAGAATACCCCAAATAAATGTGGTCTCATGGAATGCCAGGAATGCCATGACAGAAAAATGCTCAAGTTTTAGCTTAAGTTTTTTGTACATTCTGGTTCTCTTAAATTTTTTTATTTTAGATTATCAATACAGTCTAGACTGGTAACATTCTGATTTCACATAACTTTGCATCCCTAAGTTATTTGATTTTTTCTTTGCACTTATAAATTGCTTCATTCAGGACTTCTTTTTGCATTGGAAAAATGTGACTTATATTAAATTGAGTATTGCCTTTTCTTTTCATAAGTCATTTTGGGAGCTACTTTCTCAAAAAATACATAGTTCCTCAAGCCTTGAAAACATTAAATGAATATGTAAAGTTTGTTGAGGTCACTTAATTGAGTTGTGAAAATTGGAGGTGTGAAGTTTATAAATGTGAAGTGCAAATTTTTGTAAGTGGAGATGCAAAACGGTCACTTAATTGAGTTGTTAAAATTGGAGGTGTGAAGTTCATAAATGTGTAGTGCAAATTTTTGGAAGTGGAGATGCAAAACTTTTAAAAGCAGTAGGTTCAAAGTTTTTAAAGGTAGTAGGTGCTAAGTTTTAGATATTTTGAATATTTGGGCTGCAAAAAATTTACATAGATAAGATGTGAATTTTGGTTATTCCTTTGTTGAATATCTAATTGATATAAGGGGAACCCAATTCCTTTATTTAATTCAACAATAGAGTATTCCATGGTGGATAGCAAAAATAAGGGAAAAATCATAAAACAATTCTGATGGAAATGGTAGGGTAGTGTGACAAACCTCATGATTTGCAGCACCACTTCATCCAAAGGATGAGGTAGAGAATACCTTGCATAGCTTGTTTTAATCCTCATAACTTCAACCTTAAGAAATTATCTTAATACTTCTTCCCTATTCCTGCGATCCATATAAACCTCCCTCCCTCCTTGGATCAACCAAATATATGAGCAATACACTCCTTGAAAACATATCATTTAAATTCTCATATTGTTACCACTCTGGAATTCCAATTCCTATTGAACTCTACCAAAATCATGGGTTTGAAGCCATTAAACCTCTCCAAAGCCCTCCCCTTTCGAGAATATGCCAAACATTAAGGTCTCTTTTCACATAATCACACGAGATGGGGCTCTACTAAATTGAGATCCTCTCCCATGGCAATGGAGAGTTTTCCTAGCCAAAGATTTGTGGTCTCTTGTTTCCACCTCATCGCACCAAGTCCACACCTTTTATGCTAGGTTGAATTGTGCTCATTTCCACTATTCCATAAATAGAACCATAGAATCTTCTTTGTTCTTGAAGAGCCATCTTGATTAGTCCTCATTGTAGTCTCAATTTTCTTCATAATATGAGGGGTAGGGACCCCTTGAAAAAATACTTATGAAATATATTTTCTAGGAATTTATACACCTCGTGAGGGAGACCATCCTCCCCAACCCACCTACAATACCCAATATGAGAAACTCCACAATTAAAATTTATATTTTCATAATACTTATGTCCTCAAATTTACATAATCATTGGATCTAGGTTAATCTATGCTTATTTATATGCTTCTTATTTGTTTAGCCTGGACCACACTTAAGGAAAACTCATTTTCCAATACATTTTTGGTGAACTCGATTTATCTTGCATATAGCTATATATCTCTCTCTTTCTCTTCTCATATATCTCTATCTTTGGCTCTTTCTCACTCTCTCTCTATCTCCATTTTCTATCTCCACTTCTCTCCATTTTCTTGTTTGTCTTTGTCTCCCTCTCCCCACTTTCTATATATTTCTCTTCCATATCTATCTCTTTATCTCTCCCTCTCCTCCTTATTTTCCATCTTTATCTCTATCTTCCTCTCTATCTCCATCTCCTTACCCCCCTCCCCCCCCTCTCTCTCTCTCTCTCGTCTTGCCCCCTCTATCTCTCCCTATCTCTCTATTTCGCCCTATTGCAAACATAACATGAGCCTTTTGGTAAAGGAGATTGATTATCTTCCTAATTAAAAGGTTTTCTTTTGTTGTGTTTGGATCCCTATTTGTGGTGCATAGCTGATTTGAAACTATCGCTTAAACATTGATGAGTGGCACAAGCTTCCATTTCACTTAATCAAATGAAATTTAATAATGATGAGTGGCTGCGAACAAAGCCTAAATTTGCTACGTGACCGTATTTATGCATTTTTCTGTAAAATATAATTAAATATATAGGAAGACGGTAATACATGAAAGGAGAAGATTTCTGGCCGAATGTTTAAAATTATTAATTATACTTATGTATAGTTTATGATATCTTCTTTATAGGGTATGTTTTAATATGATTTTTTTCAAATTTAGTTGTATTATTATTAAATTATATATTTATATGTAAGAGTCTATGTATAGCAGTTTTTTAATTTAAGTCTTTATTTTTCAATATTCTAGATATATAATGTATATTTTAGGTTTTAAAATTTTGACATCCTTTATCTTACATGATTAGATATAAATTAGTATAATTAATATAGTATGTTTATTAAAATGAAAATTATGCCCTAATAACGAGCAAATTTAGATTTTAACATTACGACATCCTTTCCCTTATAAAATATAATAAATAATTAGTTTTAAATATATAATAATATTATTCTATAATAATTTTTTTTATAAAACTAATACTAATACTAAAATCATTTTCTAAATGACCTATCAATTCATCTCATTTACTACACAAATGTGTGCAAAAAATAAACCATTTTTTCCCTAATTCACCTTTCACACCTCTTTGACGTACCCATTGTACAAGATGCCATACCTAGTTTATTTTCATTTAGCTCATTTTGTGCATGTAATCGCACAATTTTTTTAATTATAAATATTTAAATTTTAGCTATTTTTATGTATTAGAAATTATTAGCTATAAAGATAATCTAATTAATATATTATATATTTTTATATAATATTTATTTTATAATATATTTTATAATAAATTAAAAAATATTTCACATATTAATTATATATTATGTTTATATTCAATTACTACTTTTTATAATAAAATATATACTATATAGAATATTTATATTTAATATTACATTATTATATAAATAAATATATATATGTATTAATAAATTTAATATACTTTTAACTAATACATTTAACAAATATTAAACATGGTACATTATTATTATAACAAACTTCTAAAAAAAAAAGGCATAAGGAAAAAATAATGGCGAAGGCGAGCAGGAAAGGGAGCGAAGCAGGATTTTTGAATTCTCCTGGTGATGGTGAAGACGATGAATCTGCAAAAGAGGATGACGATGCTGCTCTGGATGCCTGTGTCCTCTGGTTTCTTGTGTTGGAGGCTATGCAGTTGTGTCTGTGTGGGATATGGAGCGTGGCTCCTTACTTGTTTTCCTCTGGCGTTGGCAATGGGGTGATCCTGGTTTTAGACGAGGTTGTTATGCTTCCTTGGGTTGTTGAACTCATGTGTGGGGCTGTGGGCTTCTGGTTTTGGCTGAAGGCACATTGGAAGGGCATGCTGCTCTCTGTGTGCTTTGGAGGAACTTTGTTTTCCTTTTCCCCTGTTCTCGAGGTGCAGGGGTTTTCTGTGAAGGCGAAGGGTTTCCTTTGTTCTCTATGCATTGTGGTGATTTCGCTTGGTGAGACAGTTGTTTTCCGTGTTCCTGGTCTCTACGTGGTGCTTGACCATGGTGTGTGGTTGCTCTAGTTGTTGGTTATTGCCAAAGATGAAGATTTGGGCTAGTTTGGCCTGTTGCTTGATTTGGGTCAGTTTGGATGGTCTTGCTAGCCCCTGTTTCATGTTATTGATGATGGCTTTACTATTGCAACAATAATCCAAAATTTAAAAAATACAAATTAAAAAAAGTTGCATTTCAAAATAATAATGCAACAAGAGCTCAAGGTTTGCAATGACCACTTGTCGCATATAGCAATTAATTATCAAATTATATTTTCCAAATTTACTAAGATTGATCCATTTCAAACAATATAACTATTCCAACCAAAAATTCGGCGTACCCAATTGCACACAAAAAGTGCAATAGCTAGTTTTAATAATGTAAAATTCATGTGGAAATTAAAAAATATATTCTAAGAATAAATAAGCATGAGTTGGACAAAATGCTTGTTTTATTGTCTCCCCAATAAATGGAATAATATTTTATTTGCTGTCCAAGGTAGGTGGAGGGACAAAAGTGAAGTAATAAGATACTACACAAATTGATGTTGTAACGAATGACATTACACTAAACTTGTAACCCGCGGCATAAATGGCATAAAGGATAATATTTAATGCTTTTAATGGCATCATGAACTCTGTTTTTCATTCTTTAAGATAACTACTTTAAATAAAATAGATGAGTTTTAAAATAATATTAAAATATGTTAAGAAATTAAAAAGATGGATTTAAATGGGGTGAAGGGTTTAGTTCGATTGGTTAAAGCATCTTGTTGTAGACAAGAGGTCACGAGGCCTAGTCTCCCTTCTATCCTCGTGGTCGGAGGATGTGTCACGCCAACGTCACTGATGAAATGAAAAAAGTTTACCGATCCACTGTAGTTTAGGGGGGCGACCCAAATTTTTCTATTAGATTTGTCATTGTTATGTTATAACACTATCTCTATTTTATTCAATCCCACATTTATTATTTGCATCTTTGTAGTTGTGACTTTGATCTTCTTTCTGAAGTTTTGAATCTACATTACAACCTTGAACTTTGGGTCTTTAGATTCTTGCTTGCTAATATTATTTGAAACTAGTGGTGCTTGGAAGTATTGTTGGAACTTATTTTAAAGAAAGGAAACCGACTAGCTTCTTATCTTATGTTTTAGTCAAGTCCCTCGATTTGAAACGAATTGAAAGACATGACAAACAAAAATGTAAATATATATATATATATATATATATATATATATATATATATATATATATATATATATATATATATATATATATATATATATATTTATGCTTATGATTTGTAATCATGGATGTTATGTTCTCAGAATGTGTAAAATGATAATGCTTTGAAATGATAGGTGTGGATATAAGTGATGTCTAAAACTTTTAGAGTTTTATCCTTTAATATAATAGTCTAACTTGTAAATTTGAATATTGTGTTTTGATTAAGTAATCAAAAGTTAATTGAAAGTAAGTTGATTTAGTATTATAATTGATTATGAACTTTTAAAAAAAATCAAATCTTACACAAACATTTTAAATCAAATTAAAGATCTTACACCTTATTTTGAAAACAACATATTTCAAAAATTAAATCCAAATTATTTAAAAGACTAGACAATCCAACTCTTACACAAACTATATCATTTAAATACTATACTATCACATTAAAAACAAAAAACAAAATGCTAAAACTGCACTTTTCATCATTACTACTAAAAAACAAATTTTCATTAATACACTAGTCTTAATACAATATAAAAACTCATTAATGCAATAATTTAACCTTTTGTGATTCGCGTGTCTAAAATCATTTATTAAACGAAAAGTACAGGACATTTAGAATCTTCTAAAATCTTTCTCATTTATAGGAATTAAAAATCATTTCTTAAACGAAGAGCAACGCGTGCGTTTCTTGTCCATTAAAAACAAAATAAAATAAAACGATCACAAATGGACAAACATTTTTTAATAACTAAAAGTTACATTTTCACCGCGTATATTTAAAGTTTTATATCCCATTATTTCACACGTTTATATTAAGGGTTTTTTTTGGTCTCTTTTGGCATGTCCATCTTCTTTGTGATTGAGTTGTGGTAGTTCACTCTTCTTAATAGAGTTTTATAGAAGATGTAATTTATGAATTAGAATTGAGTTAATAAGTCACTTTTTATTTTTTTTAATAGTCTATTTGTCAGAGTTCTATTTTGACTTAACAAGTTTTAGCATAATAAACATGTTTTTATAAAAGATTGGGAGGATCAAATATTTTTTTGATTTGATTTTTTCTTTAAATATAAGAGATGAAAGATAAATTATGATTGTCAATATATAGGTTGGAATTTTATTTTAGCTTAATAAGTTGTATTGAAATAATATGTTTTACAAAGATTGTTTAATTTAATTTTGTTGTTTTTAGATTTGATTGTGTGCTAGTTTTTTTCCATTAACGTTGTGGATCACACATAGTGATCCAATCACACAATCAAATCAAGAAGCAGCAAAATTAAATTTCATATGGATTGTGGAAATCTAATTGCATTAATAAGATTATTTAATTCCTTTTTTTTAGGATCAAATATCAATACTAAATTCTTATAGATGTCCTTAGTAAGAAAACCTCCTCAACTTTTTTTTGTGCATGCTACCTTATGTCATTTCAAATATTGACATATTTCCATTTCATATTACAACTTGAAATAACAAAACTCATGGCTCTTGGGAACATTCTTCTTATAAGAGACTACAATGCATGAACTAGTTATATGTATTTTACTGATGATCTCAACTATAATTCTCCAACCCTAAATTGCAAACTCAACTCCTCAAGCTAGATGATGTTAACTTAGGACAATGAGCTAAAAAATATGATTAGACATGGGACACTTCATGACAAAACCTTAAGGTAGGGTAGACCTTCTTCTCTTCACCTAGGTTAAATGTTAGATTTGGGAAGGTAACTCCTAAGGTTCTTACATATGGTTAAAGAGAAATAAAAATAACACAAGTGACCTCGAGAGCAAGCCCACCTAGGTACGTGAAGTTCCTAACTTTTTTGTTACTAAATTTCATTGTGCATGCTTGTTAACTCAACTTGAGAACCTCCTCCAAACATTAAATAGATATCAAACATGCAACAAATGATAAATATGTTTATATCCCCAATTATTTATGCACTCCAATGGCTTAATTTATTCAAGACATACATGATAATGATAATACATTTAACCCTCTACAAATTCTTCCAAGAGTGGCTCCCATATGCTATAGAAAAAATCAAGCATACTAGGTTATGAAGGTTAGTAAGACAATCACACTTAAAAAAAAAAGAATACAATGTATGTTAAATTTGAAGTTTAAAATGGCATGGTGATAGATTAGGTTGCAAGAGGGTTGATGTCTTGATCCAAACTGAGTGCAAAGTCAAATTATTAACCCCTTATGCATACAAATTCATAACCTTATGTCCACAAGCTTAGTTTGGCTCATGAACAACCTATAAAATTAGGAGTGCATTCAACTTGCATAAGCCTTATTGTATGTTTGTTAAAATGTAGCCTTTATATAAATTACAAGCTCTCAAAGAGAGGGCATACCCTAAAGATCCTAAAACTTGCATAAATGCTCCATATATTACATCAATAAGGTGTCTTAAAGAACATTTAAATATAATTACAACTTTTTCCAAAACTAACTAGTTGAATAAAATAAATATACCAATAAATGTGGTATAAAAAAATGATTTTTTGAAACAAATATTAGGCCTTAGGAGAAACCAAAATAAATTGAAAGCTCATAGAATTAATGAACTTCTCAAAAGTTTATGATGTATAAATACATTAAAAAGTTGCAACTCAACCAATATTTAGCACTTGATAGCTCATGAAAAATGAAGAACCATGCAAGTCAGAAAAACCACCAACAACCTCTACAACATCTCACAATTGAGCATATATAGTATTACAATTTTTTCTCAACTCCAGGGTTGTGAGCACATGTGGAAAAATAGGCCAATTCAACTTAAGCCATGTCATATTAGTCATATAGTTGTAGGCAATTAGATTAGAGTTTGCATAAGGATTAATATTCTTCTTGTATTAGTTTATAGTACAAAGGAGTAAGGATATAGTCTCACATTTTTGTCAGTAATTTGTTTAAGTTTTTAGACCTTCAAGATAAATTGTACTGACCCTTGCATTCATTTCTTCATGCTTCAATTCAACTCCTTTCCCTATCACACAATTCTACAAAGCACATGTACCACCTCTACAACTAGTCATGAAAGCTCAAATCATTAGGACATTGGTGCTTGCAATATAGTCATAAAATAGGCAACTTAGGGATCTTGTTACTTGAAAATGATAATCTTACAAGCCTTAGATGATGAGAACACCCCTCTAGATTCTTGAAGCTTGAAATCCTTGAATTGCAAATCACAAAGAACATAAAAATAAAGATTGACCATCTTGATTAATAAAGGACACCCCCAAGTCTATAAATATTCATAAAATACAAAACTCAACTTGCATAGGCCCATAAACACCACCCAATCTCTTGTAAATAATAAACAATGATCCCAAACAAGCCCAAATTAACTTAAGGCCATTCTACAATGCAAGAAATAGCTTCCCAAATGGAAAAGTCGTTTGACAAGACTTCACTACATTGTTGTCCTCCTAAGATGACTCAACAATAAGAGATTGGCTTCTCAAACGGGAAAACCATTTGACAAGGCTTCACTACATTGTTATCCTCCTACGATGACTCAATAATTCCCTGCAAATGTATTCAAGGCTCTTGTATACATGCCTTAGAGGAAAGAATAGTTTAAAATCCCTTGTGTAATGACAATTTAAGTAGAGCAATGACAAACATGTTAAAAATCATTGGACTTGAAGAGAGATAGATGATTGTCATTGAGTGGGTTCATATATCAATGACTAAAATTGATCTCCACAAGACCACTGAAATCAATTCTAAATGCTACATGTCAATCACTTGTTTTCCTTGAGCTCCTCGTGGATGACCGCATTATAGACAAACAAGTTTGGACTTGAAATGGTAATGTTATCAGACTTGATAAAGCTACTCAATTATAATGTAAAGAGGAAGCCAAATCAACAGTCTTGAAAGCATAAGGCTCTCTTGAGAATATAACTTAAAGATGACTCAAGTTCAAAGTACATGAGCCCAGTGAATATTAAATATTTTGGATTTTAAATCACCAGAAAACTACAGTACAGAAAGAAACGCAGGTCTGTCATAATGAAAACAAAGTAGCGAGCAGAATTCTGGCATATATATAGCTCAGGTCTGCCACATGCGGGCCCCACGAAATTGAAACATGACACAACCAGACTCAAACAAACATCCAAATTGAAACTCCCTAGGTTGCATTTGTCAAGACTTTTGGGCTCTCCCAACATATGGGCATGAAACAAAATCTAGCTTCAGATCTGAGCCCCCTTGGAAATTTGGATATATATAAAGTTCAGGTTTGTTATGTGTAGGCCTTGTAGAATTTAATATTATATTTTGGACAAGATACATACGAGATCTCAGGTCTAGGACAAATATAGGCCTGGGGATTTGAAAGCACTCTTTCAGACTTCAGACTCTTCGCTCAGCATGATCTCATGGGGCATCTCGAGTCCACATAGACATGACGACATGAATTCATCAAGCATGGAAATATAGAATAGGTCATAAGTCTAGGATTTTAAACAATTGAATCAAGACAAAGATAGCTCAAGGAAAAAATTGATACATATAATCTCAAGCTCTAAGGCATCAAAATAGATCAACATGACTATAAAACAAAGTTCAGACATGGGTAAAATTAGGGAAATCTCTAGTGATCCTCAAGCTACCATGAAACATGCATGACATGAAGATAAACATGACAACAATTTGGATGCAACACAATTATCTATAAGGGCATGAAAATTCAATCACAATAGGATCTATTGGATTGACATAGAAATAGGTCATAGGAGACCGTGACAATATTCAAGTCTATAAATCTTGATGAGCACAAGGCTAAACTCAAGATCAGAATAATGTACATGGATGAAGACCCTAGTCATATAGTGAAATTGATGCATGAAATCTCTCTGTTTGGTTATAAGTGTAGGTTAACATGAACTGAGGGGCAAACAAGAATGTACATATTTGCACATTTTTGGGCACAAACAACATTGGCTCTAGTTAGGGATTTATGTCTCTTGGAGACACAACAAAAATCTAGAAGATGTCTTTGGAATACATATACCAAAAAGCACACCAAGGGACATATAAAACACATCCAAATGAGACATCAACAAAATTGAACACAAAACCCAAAGGACAAAGACTTAAGGAAACATGACACTCTTCATCATGAGCTTATGGTAGTTATGATTGTACAAGAAGAACGTAAAGAGTGAGAGTAACATACAACATTTTTGAATCATATTACACTAAGAAAAATAGTGATTCAAGTGTCGCTAATGAATAGGTAGTTTAAAGAGATCTCCATCCATTCTCCTCAAGTAAAATGTGTCATATGCCAACATTAATTTTCAATCACATAGGGGCCCAACTACAAGGAATCCAAATTATCATGTTTATATTTGGCCTCTCACCTTGCATTTCATAAGAGAACAATGTCTCCCAACTAAAAACATCTTTGCATAAACTTCTTGTCAAATAGACACTTCAATTTTATCTTGTTGTAGCATTTTTTTTCATGTGTAGTCCTCCTTGTTTCATCTAACTCAGCGTGCTCATGAATTCTTTAAGATAAAAAATCCCCCACATGGGCAACTACCTCTTACAAGAGCTTGTATACTAGCAGCTCTAGGTTTATAGGAAAATTTGTATTTGTTCCATTAAACAACTCAAATTTTCTCTTGACAATTGACTTATTGAAAGTCACTCTATCAACCAATACTAAAAATATGAGGTCATGATCCCATATTATTTTGTTCAATTCAATATTCCTCTTGAAAAATTCATTAAGTTCTTTTGTTGGACTTAGCTTGTCCATTACTTTGTGGGCTATAAGGAAAGTAATAGGTAAGATTGATACCATACTTATTATATTATTCCATGAACTCGTGTGATCTACATAATGACATTATAAAAAGATACTCTCTTTGGCACTCCAAATCTTGTAACAAGATGTGACATCAAGAAATGAACTTTGAAAGTGACATTCTTTGTTGGTATGGTTTCAACCCATTTGTTGAAGTAATAAGTGACAATAAGAATCAACTTGTAACTATTGCTTGATTTCTCATCCATTTCTCCAACAATGCTTCATTGTTGAAAAGGAGTATGCACTAAAATGGTAGTGAGGGGTTATGCACCTACATGCTTCAATCTTCCTAAAAACCTTTTTATACATCACACCTCCTCACAATCTTGGCCACATCCTTTAATAAGGCAGGACACCAGCAACCTACCCTAAAAATCTTATAAGATTTGATATTTACCACTAAATGTCATCTACAAATTCTTTGATGGAATTCATTTATTACCCTATGTGAATCTACATTTTATCAACACCTCTTCAAGGTTTCTCCACATCAGTCCACCATGTGATAAAACATATTTTTGGGTCGCAAGATTGAGAGTTCTTTGTTGATTTGCATTTATATTAGGTGGCTGGTTGAAATGCTCTAAGTAATACACAATGTTATTATGTACCAAGAGGATCATTTATTAAAATAATAGGATTAAGTGTATGACTACTACTTATATTGTTCACCTCAATTACCTCCAATTTTTTCTTATGGACATGAGGTTGGCCAAAACATGGATTCTAACTGTAACTTAGAAAAATGGAAATCAGTTGAATAAAAGAGATAAATAATTAAAGCAACAACCACAAATCTGCAATTCAATACCTAAATTCAATCCAAACCAATCAATAGAAAATAAGCAACACAAATGAAATCAGAATTAGTTAAACAATACATTTACCTTCACCGTGTTGACATGACTTACTTCCATTGTACTCCTTTATTTGCCTTGCTCTCATATTTGATATGCTCTTCTTCACTTCAAGCTCAAAAGGGTGTGAATGATAGAAATGATGCAAAACTCCAAAGTTTGGTTAGCCATCAACGAGATGTGAGGGCTGATTTTATAGAAATGATTGATTCAAGAATGAACGATCCAGATTAACAGGTGAAAGATTGAGATCAATTGTTCAGGATTGTTGAGAATAGTTGATTGCCCAGTTATGATACAAAGCTAGCCAGGCTTTGATACCAATTGAAAGGAAGTTGAGTGCATGGAAGTAGCTTCCTACACCAATCTAAGTAGAAGAGGGTTGCAAAAAATTCTTAAACACCTTTAAAGTTATAGATTTACATGCACTTTCATACCATAAATAGATAAACAGTGAAACCATAACACAAAATCTTATGTGGTTAAAACCCTTTTAGGAGAAAAAATAAACACTCCAAAAGCACAATACTTTGTATTATCAGTAATCAAAATAGAGCAATATAATATCATCACCAAACTCATTAGCAAGACTTTTCACACTTTTTTAAGATTTTGGAGTAATTCTGGTAGCATAATTCCTTAAACTTTTGCTTTATTGGGTATGATAGGATGTGCAATTCATGGAGAGAATCATAATTTTGACAAAGTTCATAAATTAAATTATGTTTATAAACTATGAAAATTTATTTGTATAATTTTTTAGTTGATTTTATTAATCATATTTTATGAATAGTAATTAAATGGAAGAATTTAATTTCTTATAAGTGGTTCACTCAGCATTCATTATATTTGGGAATGAAGCATAATTTTTTTTTGGAGATCATCTATCTCCAAATCAAACATGCATAACCATAAACTTTCTCCAAAAGCCAAACCCACTTAACTTATACTTTCATTACATTGAAAACTTAAATATACATTACCTATTAAAATTGTGTGAGATGTTTTAAATTCATATAAATAAAAGACTAAGTAAAGGAAATGATCTAATAGATAAACATGCTCCAATTACCATTATGGCCTGATACAACAATGATCATTTGTTTTTTACTACCTATTACCTGTAGTGTTATGTACTAGTAGTCATTATGTTTGTACTAAATAATTCACACAAAATATCAATTCTTACGAATCACATCAAAGAAACAATCAATCACATGGTAACGTAAGACAATAAATGGAACATACCTTGATGTACATATTCTGACATAACTTGTTTTGAAATATTTTTGAACTTAGTAGGAACCTGACTGACATGACTACACATTGATACCTAAAACCCTGAATATACTTTACACTGTTAACATCTTTTTCTTCTTATTGTAACACTCCTATAAGATACTTAAATAATTGTACTTTTTAACTATTACCCATACAAATAGCTTGGAAAAGTCCAGGTACTAGCACAGACATGAACAATAACTAGGAACAGTAGAGACACAAAAATCTATAACTTTGAAGCAGGAATTATATGTTTATTGATAGAAGGCAGAAACATAATGTTGCTATGCAACAATGTTTAACAATGTTTGTCAATCTATAACTAGTTATGAATTTTTAATAATGTTTGTTAATCTATAATTAGTTATGAAAGCTTTTGGATTCAACTATGTATGTTTATTTAGATCAATGTTTATCACTCAGTGATCGACATTTTGAATCTATAACTAACTGTGTATGCTTTGACTATTGATCTATATTCTATTGGTTCTTGACAGTTACCAGTATTTTGTAATCCCTTATTATGGTTAACACAATAAAAAATAAAATATACAATATGATTATGTCTTCCAAAAGAGTTTCAAAGTGACATTATTTTTTTTCAGGTTGTAAACAACAAATCTAAATGTTTCAATCATTTGATGTAATCAGTGACATCAACTATACTCTTAAATGTCCTTAATGTCACCAATTTAAATTTGTCTTTGCTTTGTAATGTGTTCTCTTCATACTTTATTTGCACAAACACATTGCACATTCTCTTCATAATTTTGTAAACACTGTAGTTTCATGGCATACATGCAACCATCATTGACTTTGATTACCCATTGTCACATGCCATGTATAATTTTTTCTTCATGTTGTTTTATTTTCATGTGCATTTTTGTCTCATATTTACAAGAGGTGGTCATTATTTGTGATGGTGAATGATTATAGGAGAGGACCCACTATATGTGCACCCTAACTTCGCGCTTCTCAAAATCCTACTTGGAAATTTCAAATCACTCCAATTTTTTTACAGCAGCTTACTTGGCAAGTCCCCTGCTTATAACTTTTGTTTCAGGGCCACATCAGCATGCTTTTTTTCAAGGCGTCCAAAAAGGCCCAAAACAAGCCTATTACCAATACTTGTGCATTCACATCATGGGTAGTTGAGCGCTGATGTGGCATCACATGATTGGTTGCTTTTTAGATCAAAGGAATACATTTTGTTTAAGTTAAGGTAGTCATGTCACAAGTTAAGGTAGTCACGTCACAACTATTGGGCATTATATAAACAACTACTATCACAACTATGGACATTATATAAACAACTACTATCTTAACTATTGAAACACACTCAACTATTGGGTCCTCTCCCCTAAGTATTTATGAGCTTGATCTCAACATATTGCAGGTTTTTTTAATGTTTATTCAATGTCCATATTTATTGATTAGAATCTATAGTAATTTGTTATGGTAGATGTCAATAGTAATTGATATAATTTTGAAATAAAGTCAAGAAGTTGATTGTGTCATTATATTTTTTCAGTTGTATTTTGTTTTTTTATATGTTTGTCTTATATCTATAAGAATATGATTAGAAAATAATGGTTGTTCTGTATTTTTCTTTTTTAGGTATATATGTCTTATATTTATGAGAATATGATTAAAGAATAATGATTGTTATTTGTAATGATTAATGATATATATTTATGAACTTACCATCAATATCTTGTAGTTTTTTTAATGTTTTATTCAATATGGGTGCTTATTCATTGGTTTCTAATTGTAAGAATTTTACAATAATGTGTTGTGGTAGGTTCCATAGTAATTAATACAATTTCAAATAAAGTTAACAAGTTAATTATGTGGTTGTATTTTTAAAATTTCAAATAAAAACAATATTAGCTTATTGGGGCATGTTGGAGGATGTGGCATTTTGAGATTTTCTCTTAAAATATATTTTTTATTGAATTTTGATTATTTTTAGCAAAGACCATGAATATTTATTTTTTGGGATGAGGACACGAGATTTAGATAAATAAATATTTGAATTTATTTATCTTAAGTGGACTATAAAAGAAGGACGACTTAATCATTTAGGCTAGGAATAGGGGTAAGGTAAATAGTGATGAATATTGATTCTATTAATAAAATAATAAAATGTAATGAAATAAAATTAGATAGCTAATCAAATAAATGGAGATTTATTTAATCAATTATAGAGGAAATGATTGAGATGCATATAAATTTTAGGCGTCTACATTTTCCCCCTCTCTAAGATGGTTGTACAAAGAAACATCATTTCAAATAAGAATAAAACTAGTTGGAAGAGAAAGAAAATGGTTAGATGCCCTAGTCATTCGATGGAAAAGTGACTAGGAAGAATCATTTGCAAACCATGGGTGTGCTCTCAAAATGGATAAAAAGATGTAAGAAAAAATAAATTAAGGGAAAGGTGGGAATAGAATGAAGGAATAGTGGATTATACATGAAGGGGTTGGAAGGGAATGAATTATGCTATATTGGCTTAAGCACTCTTTATTTGATATGGTATTGGATTTTATGCACCATGGTATAGAGGACTAGGTTGACAATGTTTCCCATGAATGCAAGAAAGAAGTCAAAAGAAACCTATAGTGAACCATGATATGGAAGACCATAGGGTAAACCCACAAAAGTGGTTTACAATTCGAATGGGGAAGGAAAACTTGTAAAAAATGACCCCATGCCAAAAAATTTCATTCTGGGGGTTTGAATGAACCAAAAAAGGGTTCATTGCTAGACTGGTTCATCAACCAGTTCAGCAACCCTATTTATCAGCTGCACTGACAAAAACAAATGAAAACCCCTTTTGGGAAGGGGGTTCGCTAGAACCCCTTGGTTCTAGTGAACCCCTTTTCCTTGATTTTTGACCTTGTTCAAAAACTCACTTTTTTTACGCTTGAGCAGGTTGAGGATGAAAGTGGAGGAATCTTCACAAATCCAATTGGAATTAGGTAGTCCTTAGAATGAGCTATCCAACGAATTTAATTTTAATATGTTTTGGTTTTATTATGCATTTGTTTTTTTAGTTTTATTAATTTAGGTTTTTCACTAAAATGAAGATCTTTGTTCTACCATGGAAAATAACAAATTATCAAAAATAAAAATAAAATATGAGTGCATTAGATATTTAGTCCTGATCCAACAACAAAAAAAGAACTTTGATATATAACAAAAAGATACGCTATATAGTCGCTATGTTTGAATTGTAATTGGTTTGACTTCAAAACTTGATTAAAGAAAAAAATCAATAAAACCATCTAACCAAGTGGAAGCACTCGACATCGAGTTACAAATCTCAAATTTAAAGAATTAGAATTTTATCCTTCATGGAAAAAAAGTTATGTTATATCAGTGCATCACTTTTTAAAATGTTATCAAAAACTAGTTTTCACATGGAGATGGAAAAGAGAGTGCAATCTAATTCCAAAAATTTTGAAAAAAAATAAATTAGAATCTACAAACAAAATTTGATGAGACTCTAGTTTGCATCATCTTCAAATTCCTCATGGTTTAGCCGCTGTAGGTGCCCGAATGTGAAGATTTAGTTAAAAATAATAATTTTAGTGTCCAGTTTGGCCAAAAATTGTAAACCACTATTGTGGGATCACCCAGATAATAGATCACTTTGGAAGGTAGGTTGCAAGGATTGAGATAGATGCAAGAAAAAATATAATGCATACAAAAAGGAAATCATTCATACATAAAATAATACAAAGACAAACATGGTGTTTCCTTAATCAAGTTGAAAAACTAAGATTGATTGATTGATGATGTGAGAGTGTTTTATGTGGGAATGCTATATATTGATGATGATTAGATACTGATTAAGGCTTGCAACAAGGCTAGGGACATGAATTGTGGATGGAATTGGATGATTTTATTAAATCATGAAGCATGAAGAGTGTGGATTAAGGTTTAATTGCAATCTTTAGATCATTACGAGTATTTAAATTGATGGGAGAAATGACATTATATTGCATGGAGGTAGCCTATAGCTTGATGCTAATGATAAGTAGGTTGAAAATTTTATAGAAAAGGGATTATGCGATGATAGGATAGGGTGAGGTAAATGGATTGTTAATATAGGGCATAAATAGATGAGGGATTCATGATTAATAGATGGATAGGTAAGGACTACGTCACATATGAATTATAACATGCTCTACTCTATATGTGTCATGTATGATAAAGAATGGGGGTGTGCATGGTAATGTAGTATAGGATGGTGGTAGATAGAGGAAAGAGGATACAATTTTCTCCTATCCTTGTCAAGAGAAAAATGAGGGTGGAAGGATTTACAAGGATGAGAAAATAATGAGTAGACATGGATATAATACATAGATAGAAGGGATAAAGAAGATGTGATGAGGTAGATAGTATGGAGTGGATGAAGCTTTACCCAAAGTGTAGAATGGAAGTGGATAGGGGTATTTATGCATGATGCCTATTTGTTAGGTTCTCATCACAATATTAATCCAAGGCACTTGTTTACCAAGTTTTCACCACTAGATAAATTAGTTCTCTTTACTATTTTATTTTTTTATTTTTTGGATAGGATGGATGAAGTTGGATAAATATGAAAGATAAGGAGTTGGATAAAGGGTAAGTGGATTGGGAAGATAGTGGATGGGGGATAATAAGATGGAGAGAGGACCAAAGCATCTATTTTCATACTAAGGTGATAGGAGCCCATTCAAAATGACCACTATGGGAGGTGAGATTCTTCAAAGGAGAGACACGGTGCCATTAGATGTAGAATGAGACATAATACTACTAATGAAAATAGGGTGGAAGGAAAGGTGGATGGAGGATATGTAGATTATGTGAAGGCATGAATTAAAGGGATGCAATGGTAAGTGGAGGTTGGATTGTGGATATGGTGTTTGAAAATGTGTGGATCAAAGGATAGGATGGTTGTGAAAATTTTATTAGGAACAACATTGGAACACATGTCTTGATGGGTATTTAATATTTGGATTAGAAATGGATTATAGATTTGGGGCTTTAGATGGGGGAGAGGTGATGGTGTATTTTGGGATATAAGGAACTAAATTGGATTTAGGTGATTTGGGAGATGGAATACTATTCTAGATGGGGGGTAAGGAGATTTAGGAGTGGAGGAAGCATTTGGAGTAGAGAATTTGGATGCCAATTTTAATTTTTCTTTTGGATGTATTGTTACATTTTACATTGGGATCCACATAGATTTTTGTTTTTGTTTTTTACTTTTTGGGCCTTTATAATCTTTTGGATTTAGTTTGATTTAGGATATGATTTTTCTTTTCTTTTACATGTCAAGTTATTGTGACATGATGATCCTTGGTTTCTTTTTGGATTCTTTGCTTTGGATATTTTTTATTTGGAATCCAAGTTGCTTCCATAGGCAATTGTATGGGTATGTGAGGATGGATTGTTTGGAAAATGCATGGAAGGAGTGATGGATGGAACATGTTTTAAGAGGTTAAAGGATGTGAACATTTTTTTTATCATGATTGGGGATTATGATGGATATATTGGTAGGATTTGGGATGATTGGTTGTGGGATGTAAGGACCAAAAATGGATGAGGAAGATGGAGGATTAGATTTTGGGACATAAGGACCCAAAATGGGTTTAGTAGATGGAGGATGTGTGGGATAAGATGGGGGGGATATCATAAGTATTTTTGGATTCTTATGATGGAGGATGGGGATGGTGATAAATATTTTAGAGGAGTCATGAGAGGCACCTATTATGGGTTTAGAAGAAGCTTCCTTAGGATGGATGAATGTTGTACCAATAATATATGTAACCAAGGCCTTGAAATTGTGGATTATTTTTGACATGGATGAGCTCCAAGATGCCTTGCTTGTGAAGGAATAGGCCTTTGCCTTGATAGTTCATTTTTTTGAAAATTTATTTAGCAATAGGATGAATATTTTTGAAACAAGATGCAAGTTTTTTTGAGGTATAGAGGAATGGGTGGAAAATTATTATTCTTATATTATAAGAGAACCACCATGGGAAAAGGTAATATGACCAAGGTGATAGGGTGATGGTTTTGATAAGATGTGGTAAGGGATAATGAAAGGGAATAGATAAGATGTTAGGTTCTTTATTTTGATAGGGATATGATTCATCATGATTTGAAAAAATATCTCAAAATGATGGGTTTTTCTTGGATGGCATAATGGGGGGAGTAGTTAACATTGCTTACTTCAATAAACTCATCAGATGAATAAGATGGAGGAATGGGGGATTTAGATTCAAATTGGGATTGCAAGGTTTTGATGGATTAGATGGTGCGAGGATTTTGGATTGGAAGGATAGGTCTTGGGTGGTTGATGGCCTCATTAACGACATACTTAGTTTTTGACTAGTGGTGTGGTATGCCTCCACAATTTTGGTATTTTGGACTTGTGAGAGGAATTTAAAAAATAAGGACATAAATGATTTAGGATTAGATGGAGGATTAGGTATATGGATTGGGATGAAGGATTTGGGATAAAGGGTGGAGGTAATGGGGACCTCATAAAAATATAGTGGTTGGGATATAGATGGGGATAAAAAAAAATTCTCTTGTCAAAGGTGTCATAAAGGTAACCAATAAATATTCATTTAGGCATGATGGGGTAGCTTATACTAGCCAACTCTTGGTCAAAAGGAAATTCATTATGGATGGATACACAATGGAATCTTGGGGAAATATTGTTTATAGTGACATCATCAAGGGGAATAATTTCGTAATCATCTTGATCGATAAGACTATCATTGCCAATTTCAAATGGATTCTTGGAATGGTTATGATGATGAGACTTACAAAAAAAGATTCATGATTTTGATTGTTGATCAACTAGGATGAAGAGATTTTGGATCACTTAATGACATAGAATCTTGAAAGGATTTTGGCTTTTGAATTTGAGGGGGTTTGTAATTTAATTTTGATGGATTGGGTGATGACCTCATTAATAACAAACTTAGATGGTTTTGAGCTAGTGGGGCGGCATGCATTCACAATTTTTGGATTTTGGACTATTCCTTGAAGGAACTTAAAATTTTTAAGGGCGTTGATGATTTAACATTAAATGGAGGATTGGGTGTATGGGTTGGAATTAAGGATTTTGGATAAAGAGTGCAAGTAATTGGGACCTTGTAGAAAGATGAGGGTTGGGATATGATGGAGAATAAGATGGATTTTCCTTGTGAAAGGTTTCATAAGGGTGATTAATAGATATGCATATAGACATGATGGGGTGGCTTATTCTAGTCAAATCTTGGTCAAAAAGAATTTTGATTATGGATTAATATGCAATAGAAGATTGGGGAAAGCTTGGTTACAATGATTTCATTAAGGGGATTGATTTCATACTCATCTTTTGAGATCCAATATAATCTCTTAAATCTTCCTAATCATCCAATCCAAATCATCAAAAATTCAATCCATTAAAACAAAGTTACAACCAACCTTTATTTCACCCAATTAATTCATCCAAATCATTAAAATAAAGTTATAAATCCCTTCAAATTCAAAATATAAAATTCTTTTGAGATCCAACATCATTATGCCATAAAAAAATCTCATCATCTTGGCTCATCAAAAATCAAAATCATAAATCCATTTTGTTTTCATGATTCTACTATAAGCAATATTTCCCCAAGTAGATCCATTTAAATAGGTGCAAAGCCACCATATGATGTTGCAAATATGCCAAACTATGATTAAGGATAGAAAATGACCATGTATGTATCAAATCTATTTAAAAACTTAGGGAAAGATAGTATGGACATTAGGAAACCTTAAATCTTTATTATTTATAAAAAATAGAGAATAAAATATGTTTAAAGTGATGAAAAGGAGATTGGGAAGCTAGTATTATAAAGCCACCATATTGTGTGCAAAGTTGGCACAAGTTTAAGTGCCACCAAATTATGATTAGGGACAAAAATATTTGTCAAAACCTACAAAAATTAGTGTTATGAGGTCACAAAAGAGGATTAAGATGATGTATAAACTGTTAGGATACTATTTCCTTGTGAAAACATAATATTAGACCCCCAAAAAACCATAAAAGACTAGTCAAAAAGAATATTTTTTATTAGATTTTATCAAATTTCTAGGCCTAAAGTAGAGTTGATGATTTAGTGCAAGTCATTGAAGTATGTTGTAAGTCTACTAAATTATGAAATATGACCCTTGTGTGGAAAAAATTCCACATAATGTGTGGATACATTGATTTAGGAAAGAAAATGTTGAAACTCAGAGAAAATATATTGATCTAGAACCAACAAGTGGAAAAAAGATACAAACACATGTATATGATTAGTAAAAGGGATAAGGGTCCCATTGGGCATGCCAAAGATGTGCGCATGAAAAATACAAGCATACACGAACAAGTTAAACTAATTTAACCTATCCTAATCACAATACATGCAACACTTTGATTAAGTATAAGGATTATTAAAGATGAATTAAAATACAATATTCTCACCAACACCAACTATTGATGCACCAAGCTATGGTGGTCGCACTCGAAAATGATAATGTGAGTACCCCTTACTAGTAGCATGACATTGCATAAGAAGTGTATATTAAAATGTCTTGGGTTGCATCCAATTTATAGATTTTGTTTGAGGGATTGGATGACTAGGATCAATTTGAAGAATCAAGAGCTCACATCACTTGAGATGCCTATGGGGATGTGGAGAAGACAAGTATCTCCATGTAGTTGATGGACGGGGAGGAGTCTAATATTAAAGGAAAATAGATAGTCGATGATTCCCTTAGAAGTAGTGAATAGACAAGATTGAAAGGGTACTTTAGAGTACCTTGGGATGGGAAAATCATTGACCAATATGATGTGTACCAAGCCACATGTCACATGTACAAAGACCCATACCTTGTGTATAAAGGCTTGTGCCTTTGTAAAATTTTGAAGGATGTGGAAGGTTTGAACAAAATAAAGAGGCTTAGGAATGTACAAGTGGGGATTAGAGGGCCAATTGGTTCTTACCCACTTAATGAAAAGTTGATGGAAAAGATAATTAAATAAATAGGTATTTTATTTAATTTTTGGGATGAGGATGAGGGACTTAGATAAGTAAATATTTGAGTTTATTTATTTTGTGGAAAATAGAAGAATCCTAACTTAATTATTTAGGCTAGGAATAGGGGTTGGGTGAATAGTGATTTTATTAATTAAATAATAAAACACAATTTAACTAATAATGGCATGAAAAATATATAGCTAATCAAATAAATAGGGATTAGTGCAATCAATTATAGAGGAAATAGTCAAGGGGTGGGTTTAAATGACAATGCGCCAATTTTAAGCATCTAAAGGCTGATTCGTAATTAAAAAAGCTCCTTCTAATTTAGTGGGTTGCATATGCTCCTAGTGAAGTTTATACATAGCTTAGTAAACTATCATAATACAATAAAGAGTTGGACTCGAGGACAAGAAGCAATTCTTTGAGTAGGAAAGTAATTAAAATAGAGACTAATTTTAACAATAGAACAATTATAGTTTCACTATATAAGAGCAAGGAAAGAATGTGTGTGCTCTCTTGGGCTCTTAATTTTTTTGTTTGTTTATTGGAAACTATAGTGAATTGTTCTCTCTAATTAGTAGAACTCCTCATGACTTGTTCATGATGAATAAGATTTCCACACAACATTACCATGTCTTTATCATCCTTCTTTGTAATATTGGTGCTTTTGAACTACTTTATTGAAGAGTTTAAAAGTGAATGCATGTGTGCCATCAATCTTGCCTAGTCAACTCAATCTAATAGTTTGCAAGATTTCCCAATAATGATACGAGGTAGTTGCTCGTAAACTATTATCATCGGTCCATATTAGTGGTTGGGGTCCTTTTATTGATGCAATGTTATGGTATATTACATTCCCCACCTTTTCTAAAAGTGCATAGTACCAATTAATTTATTAATTTCTAAATACCATGTAACTTGTTCCCAAGGATTTTTAATGGGTGTTGCTTTCACATTTCTTCAAACTTCCATGAATTATCAAATTTTCTATCATAAGATCATTTGTTTGCTAGCAATATATATAACCATTACTATATGAAGTTCCACCATAATGGTCTTGAATTATATATTCTTCAGTTTGTGGCTTCCCCATGGTATGAAGATGTTATTACTTAATCACCCTCTTAGTGGGATTCACTACTATGTCAAAGTTTAAATCATCTATAGTGACCAATCTAGTAATTATGGCCAACAAATTTTGTCTTGCATCATACATAGATATGGAAATACCAACCACTTAGTTCTACACATTATTTTCTTTTGTGGTATATTTTAATGGAGATGTATAAGAAAACCTACTAATTAGATTGCAACCATTAGAAGAAGAATTAATGGCACAAAACTTGCAAGAAAGTCAAATCCTCCTCAACTAGCTTTGATGAAGGGGCAAATTATACAACACAAAACCACATAGATTTATCACATGAAAATATGGGTATTCTTTATTGGATTGAATGCACATTACATTACAAAAATCAAAAAACAAAAAGAGGAGGAAATCCTCATAGGATGCAACACATTACAACTTCTTTTCCCATAGTTTTTTGAGCATTCTATCTTTTGTCTCCTCAAATCTAACTTCAAACATACTCTCCCTTTTTCCTCATGAATTAGCACCGTCCCATTATTTCCAATACCCAAAAATGCTTGAAAATTATCTTAAATAGCCCTTTGGCACCTTCAAGAAAAATTTAGAAATTTGTAACTCCTACCCAAAATAGCCCAATTTCTGAGAGCCATAAAATTTGATTCAGCGACCCATTTGATCCCCCCTTTTTTAACTATAGTGGTCTACATTCTTGAAGTTCATTTATCGAAATTCCCTAATTTTTCAGGACCCCAAAACATCATTTGAAGCCTCAAAACTCAGTTTTAAAGAATTTTTCAAGAAATTTTAAAATGAAAATCATGAATATCTTCTCACACAGACCTGATCTTGACTTGAAACTCACTCACAATGCTCAAAACTCAATTATGAAGCTTTGGGGAAAATTTCAAGTTCCTACATGCTCATATGCAAACTTACTAAAAATAGAGGCCCTACTAAATTTAGCCCTTTTTGAAAATTTGAAAGTTCTAAACCACTCTTCAAGATTTTTAAAAGTAAAAGGAAATGAGCTTCATGGGTATTCACCAAACCAAATAGAAATTAAAAAAAAAAAAACAGTTTTTAGGTGATGCAAGATTTCCCTTACACCCTAGATGCTCCTACATCAAGCTTGCAAATTTTAAGTCTTGTTTTTGGAAGGGAAATTCTATTATGGGTGGGAAACTCTCTCTAAATACCAAATTGCATGCCCATTCATAAGTTAGATGATGCATTCTATAGTCGAGCTATTAAGCTTGATGTAAGAGTTGATTCTTATAGCGATTGACTAACAATTGAGATTTTGAGCCTAATATTTGATCTTAGTCTTGACTTTATTAGAGCTATAAGGGAGCTTCTATGCCTATGTCTAGAGGAGTTGTATCCATGTAATTGTTAAGCGGCTAGTGAACTTAATAAGAAGCAAACAATTAGCCTAGTGATTCTGAGACTTGTCTTTTTTCATTGTTAACCAATATGTATATACATGCTTGTCTTTTGATAATTATATCATAATTTGATAAGCTTTGTTCTAGTTCTAAGGATATATTTATTTAGTGTGAGCCTCTTTATGCTTTATTTAATTTTTATAACCTCTTCCTTTTCTTTCGATTTTAACTTAGGCTTAGCTTAGGATAGATAGGGGGCTAACCTTCTAATCTTAGAGATTGACTTGTTGGTTGTGCCCCACATTAACTTCTCTTTCTATTATTGGGGGGTCTTGCATGACACATTTTCTTATTAGGAGTAGTGGGACCTAACCTTCATCAATAGTTTTTTGGCATGCCTAGCAAGACTTGAAATTTTATAAAATTTATCTCTATTCTAACAATTGAGCTACATCACACTAAGTTAGGTGTCTTTGGCTACTTAGTTTTACTTATTGCTTGATGATTCTATCTAAGGATCTCACACTAAAAGTTACTTGTAAACTTATGACCTTATGAAATTTTATAAAATGTATCCCTATTCTAAGGATTAAGCTACATCACACTAAGTTAGGTGTCTTTGGCTTCTTAGTTTTACTTATCACCCGACGATTCTACCTAAGGACTTCACATTAAAAGTTATGTGTAATGCCTATGACCTTGGGAACCGACACAAGATTTTCTACAAGAACCAATTCACATATCTTGGTGTGGCCTTTCACACTTATTCTATAAAGAACACCTTGAACTATGTATCCCTCATAAAACCTAAACTCAATAAGCTAATCCTACATTGGTTTCCCAACAACTTTTAAGAATCTACCTAGTACCACTTGCTATGTGGGAGAACATCATAGACACTACATTATGATATCGCCCACACTAATTGAAAATGCAATCACCCTTACCAAACATTTACATGACACCATGAACCACTGTACAATTCACAATGTTGGAGAAGAAAATATCAAACTCATATAACTTACTGCCTCATTCAAAGACAAGGCACTCGAATAATGTCAATCTTTGATGTGGCCTAGTAGTGTAGAACTTGTACTCTTGAAAGAGAGCTCACAAGTTCAAATCTGGCAGGGGGTAGGGTATGTACACCTCGTATTGTAGAGCACAAGTTAGGTGTCTCCTGCATATTGGGAGTACAATCAGGTAGTCCCATATACTTTAAGCCATTTGTAGACCCAAAAACATATCGTCTGATATCGTGGACTATAAAAGGACCTTCCCTTTTTAACATATTTTCCAATAGCATATTAATACTAATTGTACCAAGCAATGATCAAAGAAAATAGTGATGCTACCTCATTATTATAACAATTCGCCATTATACAGAGGGCATCCATGGACATGGTAGAATATTTCAATAATAACTATCATAGAACCTAGCAATAGATTCTTCTAAAAAGTTCATCCTCCTTTAGGAATGACATACATTTATTACATAAGGCTATAGATTCTAGGATTGTTATGATGGTTAAGTTGAAGGGAAAAATCACTCTTTTGGATGCATATGACATTATTGTTGCCACTAAAATAAAAATTTACAAAGTGACTTCCATCTTATAGAAGAGTTTCAAAGTGGCGTGCTTCTTGATTTCTTGAGCTAAACTACAAATATTGATGTTGCAATCAACGCCAAACAAGGCAGAACATTTGATGTAAGCAATGACATCAACTATACTTCTTAAATGAATTGAATGTCATCAATTAAAATTGTTTTTGTTTTCTGATGTGGTCAGAGCACGTTCTCTTCCTACTTTATTTGCCAGCTCAGTGAACGTGATAATTCTGTAAACACTGTAGTTTCATGGCGTACATGCAACCATCACTGACTTTGATTACACATAGTTACGCTTAGGTGTTTTTCTCATGTCTGAGAAAATATGATTTGAAAAGGAATTCTATAGTAATGTGTTATGGTAGGTTTCGATGATAATTGATACAATTTTGAAACAAAGTTTTCTTCTTTGAAAATTTTGACAATACTTTTTACTTTTTACTTTTTTATTTTTTTATAAATAATAATATTAGTTATTTTTGTAATATGTTATTGGATCATGGCGGAAGACATGAAAATTTGAAGTCTTTTTTAGAATCTATTTTTCAATGAACTTTAATTATTTTGGTCAAGACCAATGATGTTAAGGAATTTTTTTGTTGTTTTTTTGTTCTTTGAGTTGTAATCTTAGCAATAAATTATGTGTCTCAATATTTCAACTTATTAATAATCTTTGTTTGATTGAAATGACAAGTTGAAGATAACAAGTGTCCACTACAATATTGTCTTTTCATAATGTACAAATTGTCATATTTAATGTATTTTTTAGAAAGATCTATATGCATCACTAGCTGAGCTAAAATAAATTGCAATAATTATAGGCACATAACTCATGGTAAACTATTCAACTATTCCTTCACATGATAATACTTGTGGTAGAAAATAATTGTAATTTATAAATTTGTAAAACCTTTTTCTTGGCGATGTTTACTAACAAATGGTTTTGATATTTCTATGGGTTGTGTGCACATACAAAATGCAAGCATACAATAACAAGTTAAACTAAGTTAACCAATCGTATTCACAATATATGAATCACTTTGATTAAGCATAAAGATTAGAAAACAATAATGAAATGCAAATTCTTGTAATGGTTGGCAATTGACTCTTACAAACGACAACTAAGTCCCTTTGAAAGTGTTTTTACTTATTATTACACTAGAATGAATCAACAACTTTAAGCCTATTTAAAAATGTACTAATTATCCTTTTCCAAAAATTCAATTTTAAATAGAAAGATAAAATTAACTTACTAAGATGCTTAAAGAAAGTAAACTAGTGAATAAATCTAATAATAGAAAAATACTTACAAATTTTTGACAACATCAATGAGAAATGTAGCTAATAAGGAATCTAGGGTTTAAATTTGGAATTCTTTGCCTAAGATGCTAGCACATTTTGCAGACATCCACATGTTGTGTTGTTGTATGCATGAACAATGAGCAAAAAATTATTCAAAAACTATAAAAA
>VDFB02374767.1:0-24141 GCA_007258455.2 Sequoia sempervirens | reverse complement strand
ATTATACCATTCATGTGAAAAGGATGAGGCAGAATTTAAAACAAAAGGACTTGGATGTTATGTCCTATACTGAGCAATTTCACAAGCTTAGTATTAGAGGAGGTTATGAGGAAGAAGATGAGAAGATAGCCAGGTACATCAATGGCTTAAGGTACAATCTGCAAGATGAGATTGGTTTGCAATTGCCAAGAACATTGGGAGAATGTTTTCAGTTGGCCATTAGAGCAGAAGAAAAGGTGAAAAGGAAGCAAGAAAGATCAAACAATGGTGGAAGAGGAGGTAATTCAAACAGGGGCAGAGGTAATAGAGAGCAAGGACAAGGCAGTAATGATAAAAGCAGCAATGACAAGGGTAAGGAGATATTTTCTGATCAAAGAGGTGGATACACTCCAAGAGGAGGAGGCAGATTTGGACAAGGTAGAGGACCATTCACAGGCAGATGTTTTAATTGCAATGAACCAGGGCATCCTTCCTTCAAATGTCCTAAGTGGGAACAAGCTGATAAAGGTAGAGAAAGGAGAGCTACCTTGGTGCAAGAAGAAGAAGATAAGAAGGAGGAACCAAGAACACTCATGGCAGACCCTGTGACTAATGGTGAGTTTCTCATGATCAAGCAAGGAGAAAGGCTTCATCAAGAACCAAAGGTAACCATTTTCAAAACAAATTGTCTCAGCCATGGTAAGATATGCAGATTGCTTATAGATTCAGGGTCACATAGCAATTTAGTTTCAGTTGATATGGTAACCAAGCTAGGGATTGAAACTTTTGATCATCCTACTCCCTACAAGGCCACTTGGGTAACTCAAGGACAACATGTAGAGATTGGTAAGAGAGCTTTTGTTGACTTCTCCATTGGTTCATATCATGATAGGGTGCTTTGTGATGTTATTCCTATGACTTGTGGTCATATTATCTTGGGAAGGCCATGGCAGTATGTTAGAAGAACTTTGCATGATGGGTTTCTTAACACCTATTTGGTGCACAAGGGAGATGTTAAATATCAGTTGGTTCCTTTACCTTTGGAATAGTCTAATGATAGGTTTGTAATCTATTTTGAGAAGAGTTTGCAGGTGAATAAGCAAGGTGAAACAGGGGAAGGCATTGGCAAACTAAAAAGTGGTGAGTTGCAGCAGGGTTATGAGGTGGATAGTCCATCAAATCAGTCCTTGTGGGATCTGAATAGTATCAAGATTGGTAGCATTGAATGCCCTATCAATGAGGGTAATAGTGGTGAAGTTCTTCCACAAAGGAGGCATTGGAATGAGGGCAGCAATAGGGCACAAGAACTCACTGTTTTCATGTAGCAAAGAGGACACACTAATCCTTGTTTTGATTTTGTCAAGAATGCAGATTGGTAGAAGAGAAAAATAGTAACTTTAGGGGACTACCTACCTTCTCATTGGAAGATGAAAGCACATATGAGCAAGAAATTTCTTAGTGGCAACACATGGGACACTTCTTGGGACAAGAGTTCTTTCTTTCCTAGGGAGAATGGTGCAGGAGCACCCAAAACCTTCAGGGAACACTCCAAGAATCAGGAGAGAGCAAGGGTCAGGAGGACCTTCCAAGCATGTCAAAGCATTAATTATAATGTGTTGAAGCCTATAATGGCATTTGAATTGAATGAGTGTGCTAAAGGTGTTAAAGGTTTCAAGATTCCTGATAAGGAATCCAATCAAAAATGCAATGTAAGGGGCAAAGTATGTTTTAAGGGATTTGATTAAATGTTCTTAGGCTTTAGATAGGTTAAATAAGCTTGGATATTAAATATCCAATGGTCTTTAGGTGATGCCTATTAATATATTTCAAGATTGTTATTTCAAAATTTCAAATTTTGTTTGGGCGGGAAAGTGAGTTTAGGGGCTTAATTGGCTTTAATGAAGTGGGAACCGATTTTTGTTGGTTGGAACAGTTTTGTAGTTGGTCTATAACCCCAGGGAATTCAATTGTATGGGATTGGATGAAGGATTGAAGGACATTGTACGGACTGTTTCCAAGAAAGGGCAGAAAATCACTGTTTTTTGCATTTTTCTCTTGTGTTTTTGCAGTCTATTGAAATCTCTTTGAAGTTTCATTAAATGTGAAGGACTAAGCATTAGAAATTGCATGTTTTCAAATTGTTGAATGCTCTGAAAGTTCATAAAAATCAATTCTAGCACGTGTTCTTGCTGACTGTCTACAGGAAAAGGCTGAAATAGACTGTTTTGAGGGTCTTTCAATGAAAGAATGATCCATTTCAAGGAATGTATGACTGGAACCCTATGAAATGGATCTAACCTAACTTGTACAAACTGAAACTAACCAAAAAATATGCAGGAAAAGGTGGAAAATTGACTGTGCACAGTGAATTGGCAAAGGAAGAGGGAAGAAAGTTGACCCTAGGGTATAGCAGTGAGTAAACTGCCTTAATAAGAGGCATATTTCTAAGTTCTAGTAGTTGTGAAATGATGAAAGGATGGTGAGAAGTCAAAAACCAAGACCTGGAAGTGATAGGAAACCCTAAAAACCAAAATCCCTAGTTTTAAGCCAAATTAGTGAGGGTTTTGTAGTTGGGCATGTTGTGAGTATTCTTGTAGACTAAAAGTGTGAAAATCTTTGATTTGGGAGTATTTTAGGAGACTGTTGAGAGTTTCAAGGCCAGGAGACAGATCTAAAGATGGGTTGCTTTGTTAAATAGGGCTAATTAGGCCTAATTTCAAGGAAACAGTAGGGTTAGAAGCAAGAAGGTCTGAAACAAGTGGTGCAAGTAAGTTGATATGTTGTTAGGCATCACAAAACACACTTGATACAATCTTTAAGTTGGAGGTTAAAGTGAAAATTTTGAGAGAAAAGATAGTATTCCATCGCCAAAGGCCTAATAGGGCTAGTAGGACTGGTTGAGCAGCAGAAAGGAGTTTTGTTCAAAATATTGGTTAGGGTTTGAAACCATTTGAATCAAGTTTATTTAAGGTCTGGTGAATTCATTTCAGTGATTGAAAGTCACAAGGGGAGGCAGAACATCCTTAATTGCAAGGTGAAGACCCTATTTCCAAGTTGGAGACTAGTTGAGAAATTGAAGAGCAAAGCTTTGTTAATCTTTAATTCTTGTGAAATTTTTGAGATCCCCTAATTCTCTCAAAAGAGATCACTCTCACAAATGTCCAAGCTTTTAGGTCAAAGGTCTTCTTATTTTAGTTGTGTCAAAGGAAGTTATAATATTCCTATGAATGTGTTAAGGCATTATTTCTCTTTTCATTCAATAACTCTAGCTCGTGTAGATGGGATACATAGTATTCTTCTTGATCGATCAATCCTTGCATAGATACTCTTAGGGATGGTTACTTGACCTCACTAGGAAGTATGGCCTTAGATCCAAAGACAAGGGAATATGGTGTGGCTCCTGTAGGGGTGTGAACATTGGTATGATAGGCCCATAAATTAGGATTGAGTTGGAGATTCCAGTCATGGCTAGCATCATTGATGGTCTTTTTTAAGATTTTAAGGATAGTCTTATTAGATGCCTCAGCTTGACCATCACCCTAGGGCTAATACGGGGTAGCAAAATGGTGTTGGATATGAAACTTCTCATAGAGTTCATGGACATCCTAATTCTTGAAAGGGTGACCATTGCCTATAATGATGGATTATGGGATGCCATAGTGGCATATAATGTAATTCAAAATGAATTTGGATATCTACTTACTAGTAATATAGGTCATCGGGATGGATTTGATCCATTTGGTAAAGTATTTTGTAGCAACAACGATAAAATTATTCCCATTTATAGAAGTGGGATGGATCTTTTCTATGAGGTTGAGTCCCCATTAAGAGAATGGCCATGGTGATGTAAGTGGTTGCAGTTCTTGAGCTAGCGCATGTATAAGATCTCCATGAATTTGAAATTGGCGGCATCTCTTCACAAAGTGATAAGCATCATGTTCTATTGTAGGATAGTAATATCTCATCCTCATAAGTTTTTTAGCTAAGATAGGACCAGTAGAGTGAGCTACACATATACCATGGTGAACCTCTTGTAAGGTCGTTTGTGCTTCATTTGAGTCAAGACATCGAATGAAGGTGTATCTAAGCTACGACGATAAAGGGTATCTCTAATGATGGCATATTTAGAGACTTGTCAGATAAATATTTTTCATTGGTTTGGAGACAATTTAGGAGGGATAATATAGTGATGCAAATAATTGTAAATTTCTTTATACCAGGGAGATTCAAGACCAACAATTTTGCACTCAAGTTTTGTTTCAAGGACATCAAATGAAAGGATCAATAGTTGTTCCACCATGAACTCATATTGTGATGCATTATTAGGGATTTCCAAGAGAGATCCAAATTTTTCCATTGCATCTACTTCCTTATTTTGGATTCTCAATATTTGTTCAACGGTAATAGCTTCAAAGTATAGTGTAAAACTATCAACCATGCACTTGTAGAGCATCAACCTTTCATCCTTGGTATCATAATCATCATTGAATTGCTTGATCACTAGCTGGGAATCACCATAAACTTGAAGATCCTTTATTTTTCATTTAATTTCCATTTAGAGTCCTATTAGTAATGATTCATACTTAGTTATATTATTGGTGCATGTAAATTCTATTTGAAATTACAGGAACAAAATCCCCTTTAGGTGAGATGAATAAAATACCAGCTCTTGAACCATGACTTGTGTAGGACCCATCAAATTACAATTTTCATGTTGTTGGTGTCTTTATGACAAAGATTGATTCATCTGGAAAGTCAGATATTAGAGGATGGTCTGCTTTCATTAGTACATCTGTAAGTTGATCAGCAATCACTTATCCTTTTATTGCTTTTCGATCAATATATTCAATGTCATACTCACTTAAAATCATAACCCACCTAGCTAATCATCCTATTAGAGTTTATTTACTGAGAAGATACTTCAGAGGATCAATTTTGGCTATCAAGTTTCTCATATGTTTTAACATGTAATGTCTCAATTTTTGGGTTGCAAATACAATTGTGAGGCAAGCTTGTTCAATAGGGTTGTAGTTTAACTCATATCCAACCAAGGTATGATTGATGTAGTAAATTACTTGTTCTTATCCATCATTATCATTTTGTGCCAATAATTCCCCCAATGTTGATGTAGTTGCTGTCACATACAATATCAAATGTCTTCCATCAATCAGAGCCATGAGAATTGGTGGAGTCAATAGATAATGCTTAATTTGATCAAATGATTCTTGACATTTTTCTATCCAAATGAAAGGGATTCCTTTTCTTAAAAAGTGGTGAAATGGGTGAATCTTGTCTACTAGTTGGGTGATGAATCTACGAATTGATTGCAATCTTCCTTATAAAGTCCTTAGCTAATTGATATTAGTGGGTGGTGGCATTTCCAAGATGGCATGTCTATTCCTTCGTGTGAGACAATGTATCCTAAGAGTTTTCCTGATTGGACACTGAAAACACATTTCTTTGGATTCAACCCGAGTTTGTATTTTTCAAGTAACGTGAAATTATTATCCAAGACTATTAAGTGACCACTTCTTTCTATATATTTTGAGAGAATATCATCAACGTAATCCTCCATAAGTACATGCATGTAATCATGAAAAATGGTAGTCATGGCTCTTTGATATATAGCTCCAACATTCTTAAGTCCAAATGGCATAATGTTTCAATAGAAGGTTCCCCAAGTGCATGTAAAGGTTGTCTTTGGTTGATCTTTAGGAGTGATCCTTATTTGATTATAGCCCGAGAATCCATCCATAAGTGATAACATTTCATATCCAGTAGGGAGGTCCACTATAATGTCAATATTTGGTAAGGGGAAATCCTCTTTAGGACATGCCTTATTAAGATCCCTAAAATTTGTGCATACTCTAATTTTCCCATTCAGTTTTGTGATAGGAACAAGATTAGATATCCAATCTACATAATCGATAGACATAAATCCAACATCTAGGAGTTTCTTCAATTCAACCTTGACCAGGAGCGCAATTTGTGGGTGCATTTTCCTTAGCTTCTATGTATATGTTTTGGTGTTTGGTATCAATGGAAAGTGATGTAAAACAAGTTTAGGGTCCAACCCAAGCATATCATCATATAAACATGTGAAATTAATTTGTCTCTATGCTGTAAACTTGGGTTTTTCCTCAGTGATCAAAGATGTTGCAAGCTCTATGATTCTAGGGTTGTCTTGTGTCCTAATGTTCACTTATTTTGTCTCTTCTGTGAGCAATGGAAATCTCTCTCTGTCTATAAGGAGACTGTCCAATCCTCCATCCTCAAGTGCCCTAGAGAGGTTTTCACCTTCGAATACATCCTTTATTTTTACTTTTTCATGATCAATAGGCGCCTTTCAATTTTCACCTAAAGACCTATTCTTTTTTATTTTTATTTTTTTTCATTTTTACTTCTGGGACTAGAGGAAAGGATGGCCTCACCAAAGTATGTTGCACTATTGATTTCTATGAAAAATCTAACTTTATTATCCCCTCTTGGTATTCCTTCACAAAGTCCCATGAACTCAACAATTGCTTCATCATTCTCAAATGTGTCTAAACTCAGTGGCCCTTGTTGGTACCAATCTATTAACTACGGGTAAACGAGGGACATGCCATCATCGATGTTTTCAAGGGTCATGGTGTAGGTAGATAAGGTAAAGATAGAGGTAGAGTCATCAACTTCCTAGAAGGTTCAACTCACGCTTCCCTTTTCAAGGAGAGCTCTTGGTGGGGATTTGAAAAGTTTTGCAAGGGACCAATTTTAAACATTTGGTTGAACCTTTCCTCAAAAGTAGGCTCTCCAAGTTCTCTCAATGTTTCCTCAAGGTCATATTCATTGAATGACTTTTCAAAACCCCATTCCCATACATTGGAATCAGAATTGGTATAGTAGTCCTAAAATGTCTTGATTTCATTTGAAGCATTAACAGTCTCACTCAAAGGTAACCCGATACCCCAGATAGTCACTTTTATTGGTACCAACCCTAACCCACTATAATTTGGTAATTTAGGACGTAGTAAATGTTTCAACATCCCATGTTTGTTTAGGAAAAGGCTACTATATCCTTCATATCCTTGCCTCTTCATCAAGAGGAACCCTTTTGGATATTGTTCAAATAGTAACTATTTAGGTTTTATGTCCCCCTCTTCTTTATATAGTCATGTGTAAATATGATCATCTAAAGATTCTTTTGCTAACTCCACCCATTTAGTGAAGGTGGTAGGAGGATTGTGGATGATAACCTTCAGATGCATGGGATGCGGCTTGCCATAATAATTTGGTGATTTAGGTAACTTTCCAATACAAAATAGGATTTTTATGTTGTATTCTCCACATCCTTTGTCTTGAATCTAGATTTTGAGTTTGGACGATGTGGTGAATGGAGTGGATGATTTGACAAGGTCAGATGGATTGATGTAGTGGGATGAGGTGGAAGATGAGGCCTCTTGATTTATGGGCACTTGGTGCTCAATGGTTCCTTTTAGGTTTGTGCAATACTAAAAGCGATCAAGATCACTAGGAATAGTAATTTTAGTGCCATTACATGGAAACTTGAGGCATTAGTGGTATGTGGATGTTATAGCATTCATGGCATGAATCCATGGGTGACCAAGAAGAAGGTTGTAGTGTAAATCCAGATCCAAGATGTGAAAATTATATTTTTCATGGTTGGACCAACTTTTACAGGAAGCAAAATTAATCCTTTAGATGAGCGTTCAACATCATCATAGGCTTTGATAATAATTTTCTTGGTTTTATCTATGTAACTCTCAAAGTATCCTAATTCTTTTACCAATTTTAGAGAGAAAATATTCAAACCTACTCCACTGTCTATAGGGCTTGTTTAATTTTATGTTTATTTATGTAGACTTCTAGGTGTAGGGGATCATTATGATCAGACTTTTGTGCATAAAAGTATTGTTTAGAGAAGGTGGCATGATGTGGCATAACTAGGTATCCAACCATGGCCTGAAATTCATTAACATCCAAGTTGGTGGGTACGAAAGATTCCTGGAAGGATTTTTCAAGGATAGCATTGTGTTGAGGAGATAAATAGAGGATTTCTAGAATAGAAATTTGTATGAGAGTCCTTCCTAGCTACTCTAGGAGATTTTACTAGCTTTTTGGTTGTGGATTGGAGGGAACCCCTTCTAGAGTTACCTTGGCTCTGCAATTGGTGACAACACACTTTGAGCTTTTCTTATTTAGGGTAATAGTGGTGAAGTGATCATCAAAGGCTCATATGTTATGGATGATGGTGCTGTAATCATGCACGACATGGGCATAATTGGCATTATTATTATTCCCTAAACGAGAGGCCTTTCCTTTGTAATGATCTTGCAAGAGAGTTTTAAATATGGCATGATCAACATTTGTCTTACCTTGTGAATTATCTATTGAAATTATTCCTTGTTCAATGAGGTCTTGAATGACATTTTTTAGTGTCCAATTGATGAAGGGGAAAATGGATACCCTTTTGGGATATCACACTTTTCTCCTCAGTCATTCACTAATGTCCTAAGAGTCCTAATTGGATTGACTAAAAACCTCACAAGGTGAGCCAATTCTCAATTAGGAGGGTCCTAAGAAGGGGGTTCTTTAAGTTCTAAGGGTTCACTACCAACAAGAAAATGCTTGGAAAAGATAAATGTTGGAAAACACAATGTGATATACAAAATGCAAGATAAATGAACATTCAACTCATGAAATCAAGTAATATAAGCCAAATAATGAGTGCAAATGATGAAGTTAAGCTACACCAAATTAGGATATGTGTACTTGGGAAGTTTGGAGATGTAATGAGGATCTTGGAAATGTAAAGAATTTTTCAAGATATGTTGTGGAGGACTAAGATGCCCATAGTGGTGTATTAGTCTTGCTGCTCTTTTTTGGGGAAAATGTGGAGTCTTCGGATGTCGAAATAGAATCCCGAAGAATCTCTAAAAAATACCCTGTGGAGGACTAAGACAGCCAAAGTGGTGTATTAGTCCCATTCTAAATTTCTAAGCTTTCTGAATGTGGTCCTAAAGTTTGATGTTAGTACTTGCTTCTCCCTGGATCTGAGGTCCTGAAACTTCTAGATCTGGCCTGTAGGTGAGTTTCCATGAAGATGACAACTTTGGAAATGCAACTTTGCAACTATGGCAACTTTACACTTTAAAGGATCTTCATGTCTTCAACCTAGATCTACAAATAAAAACATACAAGAGAGGAAAAACTTGTTGATTGTTAGTGAATGGGGGTTTTCCTTGGTCAAACCCCTTTTAGGTAATTGAACCAAATGACGAAATGAATCAAGAAACATGAAATATGTAAATAATATCACCTTGGATGATGTCTTGTGAAGAAAATCTACAATCTACCATGTAGTGGGCATGAAGAATGTAGAACTTGGATCCTTGGATATGGTTGCAAATAGATCTTCAATGCTACATCCACAATCTTAGCTCAACAACATGAATGCATGCATTAAAACTTTGACATGATGCTTGAATCTTGATGATGGCTTCAAATGTTTGATAAATTGCTCTTGAATGTTCTTGTGGACTCAAATATGCTATTAGGAATTCTCTCACAACTTAGTTAGATGAAAATGAGTGAGGGAACCATGTATTTATACTGATTCATGCTTAATATCCCAAAATTACACCATAACAAGCCGACATAGGAAAGCATTAATTAAAGGAGGATAAATCCCGCCCAAATTTGAAATTGGACCCTAGAAATAAGCCAAGGAGGAATAAGACACCCTAGGTTGCATCTTAGTCCCAAGGTTCAATTATTGGGGCACGAACTCCAAAAAGGGACCTATTTGGTGGTTTCAAAATCAAGGTCCCAAGACCCATTTAGGACATAGACACCCTAGGTGGCATTTTAGTCCTAGTCCACAAATTAGGGACACACATACAAAAACATTAAATGATCATTTATCTTTTAATTTTTGTCCATATTTTCCATAAAAACATATAGTTTATTAGGCTTGTGGATGCAAAACAGGGCCAATTAAGCCATAAAGAAGCATAAATAAAGTAATGCGGGCCCAAACAAGTGTGAAAATGCAAGGGTATGCATTTTTCTACACTATAAACCAACATGAAGATGTCTTATGTCCTTTTCTATGGTGATATTCACAATATTTATTCTCCTTCCAATAGTCGGATTTGATCAATGAAGGTTCATAGTTTTTGATTTCTAGTAGTTGAATGGCATTGGATTGTAAGATTTTCTTTAGGACTAATTCAATGGGCTCACCCAAGGGGGTATATGTTCTCTTGGCATGTGGAGGACCTCTGTGTTGTTGGTTTTTTGGACTGTGTTCAATGTTTGGTCTTGACCTTTTGTTTGAGAGTTTGATATGTTTGATGTATTCGAAGTGGATGAACCTTTGAGATGAATGGTAGGACCTTTGTTTATCAGTTTAGCATAAACTCCATTGTTAGTGACATCCTTGTTTCGAGACAAAATTTACTTTTCTCATTGTTTGGCTTTGGGGTTTCTTTGTGTACTTTGACTAGTCCCTTTGCGATAAGAGTCTTTTTAGCAAGGACACCTTTCTCCATAATTTCCTCAAAAATTGTGCAACATTGGATTTGAAGTCCACTCATCAATTCAGCATTAAGGTTTTCTAGAAACATGGGGACTAATTGTTTCTCTAGGATGTGGCAAGGACACTTGCTGGCCATACCTCGCCATCTTTGGTAAAGCGAGGTAAGTGACTCCCCTTTGTCTTGTTTGGTAGTGCATAATTTTGTGAGGGTCACATCACTTTCAATGTTAAAGGAAAAGTGATTAATGAATTTTTTGGCCAAGTCACCCCATGTTCTAATCCCTAGAGGAAGGTGTGCGAACAAATCTAGGGATAGCCCTGTGAGACTTCGTGGGAATAATCTCATCAAGTAGGTATGATCATATTAGATTTCCATACATTCCATATTAAATTCTTGTGTGTGTTCCACTAGATCTCCTTTCCATTTGTATTTGGGTAAAATTGGTGTTGTGAAATGAGAGGGAAAGGGTGGCATGTATACATTTTTGTCGAATGGATATGGGCACAATTCCTCCATGGAATAATTTTTCTTGTTGGTCCACAATTGCATGTTTATCATTTGTTACTATATGGCTTATATTTGTTGCATCAAGGTGTCTACAAGAGATGGTGTTGAGTTGGTTTGATTTTGCATTATGGAGTTGGTGTTGAGATCATATGTTGGATTTGGACTTGGATTGGAATTTTGTGACGTAGAACCTTGGTTACTTTCTTGATATTGATGTGTAAAACTTACATTAGTATTGGTTTGGTTTGGATTGAAATTTTAATTTGGATTGTTCCTAAGAGTCATGTTGTTATTTGGTATGGCATTTTGAAATTGTGATGTGGGCCCTTGATTCATACTTTGGATTTGAAATGTTGGACCTTGATTTGTGTTTTGGAGTGGTGGTGTAAGTCCTTGATTGGTATTTAAAATTGTAGGTTCTTGATTGGTTTTTGAAAAGGTGAGTCCTTGGTTGATGTTTTGGTATGATGGGGTAGGTCCTTGATTGGTGTTTTGATTTTCCACTCTTCACGAAATAATATGAATCTTCCTAGATTTATTAGGTTGATTTTGATTTGATGGGGGAGTGTTTTGAAATTGAAATGTCGGACCTTGATTCATGTTTTGAAGTGTAGGCATGGGACCTTGGTCAAATGTATTTTGAAGTACTTAAAGGTGTGGGACCTTGGTTTGTGTGTTGAAATATAGTTATGGGACCTTGAGCCATAGGACCTTGGTTTGTATTTTGAAATATAGGATTTGTAAAGGTCTTACCCATGGAATTTGATGAGCTACCAAATGTAAAATTTTGTCCTTGTGTTCTTGCATGAGTTCTCTTGTTTCCAAATGTTGGGGTATTGGGAATATGTGTGGTAGTTGTGGCCATATGTGTTGTTGTCCCAAGTGGTAATGTAGTGGACGTTTTTTGTGAAGATGGAATCCCTAATGCAAATGGGTTTTGATTAAGTCATTGGTTTAGCGCTTGAGTAGCTCCTTCCACAATTGTGGAGACATCAAAGCCTTGAGGGAGTTTAGCACCCTTTTTGGCTAGTACATAAAAGTATCTATTTGGATCTGCACTAACGAGCTCATCAACAATGTGTAAAATTCTTAGATCTTGGTAAGCTCTTTCAACCTCTTCAGGAGTCAATCTCTTGTTGAATTCCTCTAGGCCTAGATTTTCAAATGTGTCGATTGGGTCTCTTTGTGGTGTAGATTGATTTGAATGTGATCCAAGGTAGGTGTCATGATGTGGACTAGAAAAGGGGTCACTTGATGAATCCATGTCCTTTCTTTTAGTTCGTGACCTTGTTTCAACCATGTAAGACTTGCAAGTTTGGAAGGTAATGCAAAATGATATGAAACTAAACTATGCTTTTTTGATGCAAGGTGACCATGGAAGGATAATGATGATCGTAAGACCAAAGAGATGGGATTAAATGAAACTAATGGATGTTAAATGATACTAATCTATGACCAAGGATAATGATATGGAGGTTAGGTAATGCTAAATCTATGACCAAATACTATGATGCAATCTAAGTCTAAGATGAAGTTTAAGCTATGTTTTTATAATTTTTGGGATATATAAGGATGATAATACAATCCAAATCCAAGACCAAGGAATGATAGGATGATATGAAGTTATTATCAAAGGATATGGTGTGAATCTAAATGACACTAGTGAAAGGACACTAAGGATATGGAACTTAAGATTTAAAAAAAAGGATGGTAACCAAGCTATTGTAGGTCCAAGATAACAAACCCAAGTGTCATTGACCTTTATGATGACCAAGATGATGGATTTGACAACATGAGTCTAAAATAGGACACAAGGTTGAGACCCAAATTTTGACCAAGATGACAATTATAAGGATTGATGAGTTAAAAGATGACAGTCAATGACAAGTTGAATAAGTAACCATGGACTATCCAAAGGCTTGATAATTTTCCTATGTCTGAAATATAGAAGGTATGTGTAGCCTAAAACCTAAGATTAATTATGCAAGGAAAGGATGAGGAAGGCAACCTATAATTTAATGCAATCCTAAATGAAAGTAATGGAATGGACTGGTGAAACTTTGCAAGTCTAAGGTTTAGATAACAAGATCTCTATCAAGATGAATTGGATCATTTTTGGACAAGGATTTTGTGAAATTGTAGTAATCAGGAAATTGTGGCTCTGTTTTTCTCAAATGCATCATTTCAATTGTAGGTTTTTGATGAGCAGTTGTGGTGCACTATAGCAATTATGGCTCTATTTTATGCAATTATGGTGTAGGATATCAATTGCGGTTTTTTGGTGAAAAAATATGACATAGAATGTAGTTGTGGGCCTGTTACAAGAAGTTGTGGTTCATAGAGATATTTTTTCAAATTTGATGGTTTTGAACTAGTTTTCTAATTGATTTTTTATTGGTTTTGGTGTGATTTTGTGAGATTTTCTTTGGAAAACATAGAAAATAATCAACAAAAACTTTTTGTTGGTCTGATTTCAGTGTGAAAATGTGTAAAAAGACACTCATAGATAATGCACAACCTAGGCTAGAAAAGATAATACCTATTGAGTCCCTACTTGGATTGCTCCAAACACTTAGACAAAGTGGATAGCTAGAGACCCTGGTGGTGCTAGCTCCCCCTTACATGACATGGGCTCACCAAGATCTCTTTCCCCCTAAGATCCAAAAACCTTGAGTGATTTATTGTCTCTACAATGAATAGTGGAATGTAGGGAAGCTTCGGAATGACCACTCCTACGCCAACAAGTAAAAGGGTTTTTGGCCACTAAAAAAATTGGTTCTTAATCTATATTTCCAAGAAATACTAGTGCATATACATGCAGAAATATTATCTCAATTAAGAGGCCTCCTAGTCCCTTCCTAAGAAAGGATTTTGACATGTCATGTAGACACTAGGGGTGACACTTGTCAACATAGGACATCATCATCAAGTGATCGATGATTTTCCCAACAATCACAACAATTTATATAGTGGACTAAAATAAAGTGTTTCTTAGGTCATTCCCTCTCACAAGACGAGAGTTAGTCTCTCTAAAGGTAACAAAAGAAATAAATTATGCTTTTTTAATCTCCCAGATCACACGAAGCGCAAGAAGAGAGCATACACAACACCTTTTTCTCACACTTGCATGAGGTTCATTTTAAAAAGAAAATCCAAAATTGAAATGTGTGGGTGGTTATACAAAATTCCAAAGGAATACTTTTGATTCTCAAGATCACCAAGTGGCATGAGAGAGGAGCATACACATCCAAAGACAAAATGAAAACCACAAGACAATGCAAACACTAGTTTATTTAAGTCCCAATTATGATGTCAAATAAACAATTGGGTTATTTTTAGACCGATGACATGTGATGCAAGTAAATTTTAATTCTCATGAGTGAAGATATGCATTTTGTTATTCATTTTAGCCTTCATGAATGCAATTCATGTTCATTTTAGCCTTTATGAGTGTGATGCAAATTTGTAGTTGTAGACAAGAAAAACAAAATTGATTAAGTTTAAAGTAAATGATGGTAAGAGCAATTTTTTCTAAAGAAATAGTTTTAAAAATCCTCAAATTCAATGCCACATGCTAAAAACCAATGATTAGAAAACCAAAAACCCTATCCCAAAGAAAACCAAAAAGGAAAAAATCAAACAAAAATCAAAATATAAAAGATATACCTAAATAGGCAGTTGTGTCATTTGGGTTCACAGATCCAACTTTGTAATGCAGCTCACTCTAAATTAGTTGTTTTGTTTCAAATGTAGCTCAAGATCTGGCAGTTGCATCATAATTTTAAATTTTAAAATCATGCCTTCAATTACATCCCTACTTGTCACAGTTGCATCATTCTTTTAAATTTTAGGATCCTGGCTTCAGTTGTGTCACTGCACTTCATAGTTGTGGTTCACGAACCTATCACATATCAAAAGAAAAAGGAAACATGGATTTTTTTGCAAATTTCATTCATTTAATGTCAGGTTCACCAATGTAATTTATAGGAAAATCTAATATCAAATATTAAAGTGACAACCACTGCACTAGGCTAAGCTAAAAATCCAATCCAAATAAAGAAGAACAATCAAATATGAAGAATGAAATGAAAGCAACAAAATAATAAACTCCCCATGTTTGAAGTTGAATAACCTCCTTTGTCTCTCCTCAAATAGCCTTTTCAAATTTTCCCTCAGTTTGTTGTGTGTGTATTCAAGTACTTGCAAATAATAGGCATGAAATTCAAAGATATGTGGTTGTTAAATCGAAAATGGAGGAGAAGACCATCTTTTATAGAAGGCCATTCAAATGGACATACAAGATCAAGTTTCTACAAAGATTATTAGATTGACGGTTGAGGATACATAAACCATTGCATATATGGGAGTTTTAAAGAAAAGTTCAGTTTCATTATGCAATGTGTCTTTCAAATGAAAAAGAGCATTCATTTTTCCATTCAATATTTAATGGCATAAAAGAGAATACATAAGATATAACATATTGCTTTCATTCATCTTGCAATGATTCATATACTTTACAATGTTTCATTTTTTTTGCAAGAGAGATATATACAGAATTGCACAAGATTGCAAAATGTTGTTTTCACATTCATTGGAAAGAAAAGAGAGATCAAGTGTCCCACACAAGTCATGGGAGTAGATGAACCAATTCATCATAAGTAATGAACTATACAACTGAAGATTAAGAAAAGAAAGGAAGCATATAATGAAAAACATATCCATCATTTCCTGGGTTGGGTTTTCAATTGGTCTTTGTTGCTATTGCTCCTACTTGCTCCCGACCTTGGATGAACTTGCACCATGTTGAGAAAAGCTATTAGAGCTCCAAATATGAATATAACTATGTGCTCTATCAATAGAAATATAGTGAATTCTTATAATGTATTGAGTCAGTTGAATAAACATTAGAAGTATGCATGAGAGCCTAAAAAATGAAACATCACATGAGCATTGAGCTTCACTATTTTTTATCTAACATGTTTGTTCACTGTGCAAGTATGGGAGAAATCATGTTGTTGATCCATTTCTGAAGACATTATATTATAGCATGTGGTGCAAAACTTGGCTCCCACAAGGGTTGAGCCTATCATGTTGCCCCTTGACTTTAAGAGGGGTTGAGAAAAGAAATACATTCATAAGTGCTCAAAAAGAAACATTCAACAGAAGGAGAAGTTCACAAAGAAAATACAAGAGAAGTTGATTCATATCCCATTCATGAAAATCAGATTCATAAGTACAAATTAAAATTAAAAATTTCAGATGAGTAAGGAATCCTCTTGAATGGTCAAAAATATGTGGAACATAAATTAAATTGCAGTATCTTTCATTTGAGATTGTTGTTTGCATACAATATGTCATGCACAAGTGCTATTACAACATCATATTGTTGCCATGTTTCATATATATTTTTTTCACATTGATAGGGTAGAAAAGTAGGTATTGTTGTTTATGTTGTTTATAGTGTTCATGTAAACAATGATTTTGGTTTTCCCTCATAATACTCTGCTCCTCCTAGGGTTTTTCACCTAAAAGGAGAAAGGAGATTGAAAGGGGTCCCAAAATGCAAGGGTTTACAGTCAAAGTTATGTTCATGAAATGTATTATGCCTAATTAAGATGCCCTAATTTTTTGATCTGAAAATGAAGTGATCTAATGATGCAAAACTTAAGAGAAGTAAAGTGCTGGAAAACACAATGTGATATGCAGAAATGCCTAAAAGTGCAACTAAATGATGAAATAACATAACAAAATGAAAGAAGTGCACCTGGAATATGAAAGTTAATGTTGGGAGATTCTGGAATCTTGGAAAATTGACTAAAAATGTTGACTAGGACACATACTCCAGGTGGGGCAGCTTAGTCCCAATTTTGGGAAACTTTGCCAGAATGAGAATCTGCTAAATGGGTATCTAGAAATGTCAAAATCGGTTTTTAGGACAAGAAGTGGGACTAATTCACCACTAGTGGCGATTTAGTCCACCTACAAATCTTGGGGAATTCGAGACTGAATTTGGAAATCTCAGGTTTGCACTTTCTTTTTTGATAGGTGTCCATACTTGATTATGTAGAAAATGGGGTTGAAAGCCTCTCCAAGCTTGAACTAGGGTTGTGTTGGCTTGATTGACTTTGTAGATTTTTTGATCACCTTTCAACACTTATTTTCTTGATAAATTTGCATACAAAAGTCTACAAACACATATGCAAAGGGGGGAAAATGGTTGAGGGTTAGAGAATAGGGGTTTGCCTTAGTCAAACCCCACTTTGGTAATCAAACCCTAAACAATGAAATGGAATGAAAAGAGTATGATAAATAGATAATATGCAAATGTCATAAACTTACCACACCTTTGATGCTCAAAATATGAAGATATGCAATGTAGTGCTCCAATAGATTGACTTGATAATGCTTGAATGCTTGTGAATTGAGAGAGTGTATGAGAAGATTGTAGGAGATTGCTTGAATGAATGAGGAGATGTAAAATGAGGAGAAAAACACTTATTTATACTTGATTTTATTAAAATTTCTCAAAATTAACACATCACAGGCCGACCTCAAGGGTTAGAGAACAAATTCCCGTTAGAATTTTAAAATTATTTTGAGTTTTCTACCAAAAAGGACTAAGTCACCCCTATTGGCAACTTATTATCACTTAAGAAAATTAAGTGGGTGTTGAGAATTTTGGGGCATTAAAAGTTGTCCAATGGGAATGTTCTCGAAAACACACTTGAAAACGGTTAGAAAGTACCTTAAGGGGTCAAATAAAGCATAAGAAAGGTGTAAACAGTGAAATTAAGCCTAGAAAAGTGTGAAATATTGGTACAAGACTTTACAACAATTCAAAATAGGATTTAATAAGTGATGGAAAGGTGATTTTTAGGTGAATTGTAATGAATAGAGTCTAGAAAAGTGTAGAAATGTCTTACAACACTTCACAAAACCTTCAAAAGACGTCATAATTTTAATGTTTAGGACCTAATGTGAATGTTTAAGCCACATTGCAACATTAAACCCAAGCCAAATCAAGCCAAAGTCTATTAGAAAGATTCAAGTGAGCATAAAAATGTCAACTATACATTTTTTGGTGACACATTAAGCCCCCACTTTGGTGAGAGGATAAACTTTCTTCGAACTCTCACTAAAGTAGCCCAACATGCATATCAAGAGGGATCCTAATGTACTTATGTTGGTAAGATGAAATAAAAATAATCAAGAGGGATGATCAAGCCCCCAGGATTAAGATCTCATGGAAAACCAAACATAAGAACAAAGGAACACACGTGATGAAGAAAAGGAATGAAAACTTTGATCATCTTTCCAACTTGTTGTGGATTAGATCTAGGCTAGTTGTTTGAAATAAGAAATGTCAACTCACTCTAGGGCGACAAAAATTTATGGATGTCCATCGGGTGAGAGGTCCCAAGTATACTTCTAGGGCTACAAAACTTCTAGTTGTCTGGTGTGAGAACCAAAAAGGATACATATGCCAGTTGGTATGCACTCACAAACATATAGGTGGATATGGGAAATTAGACTAATCGAAAGGGCTTCCTCAATTAACTATGTATCAAAGTTATACCTCCCAATAACTTTAATAAGGTGCCACAAAGGAAAAAGGATGTTGTTTCGAGATCCTTGAGACAAGAAAAGCTTTGTATGTTTAGAACTCATGAACAAACATAATAACACCACAAACATGCAAGTTGCATTATGCAAGGTGGCCATACAAAAAATATGAAAATGTAAAAGATGCTCAAAGGAGTCATGTTTAGTTCATGTGAGGTATATAACTTAGGGAAAATTGTATAATATCTCCAAGAGAGGACCAATCAAAGAATAAAGTATTCAACCTAGGGGATGCAAAGGCATCATATCAAACCACTAAGAGGAATGCAATATGACAAGATAGATCACACTTATGAAGTACATCAAACCCAATGTCATCCACAAAGTGATGAACGCATCGTATGAAGTGACAAGGCTGCACTAAGAACAAAAAATGTAAATGAATTGATGGTAATTTATGCCCCCTACTTTAAAGGAATTTCTACACACTGTTTTGTGAGAAATTTCATTAAAGTAGCAAAGGAAAAATGTAAAAAGGAAACAAGACATGAGAGCCAACTTGGAAAGCCTCTATGCCAAGTGATATGTTTCTAAGTTAGGTTTCCATGTAAATAAAAAGAAAAAGAAAGGAGTTTCCCCCAGAAAAGAACACACCAAACACATAAGGGATCTATGGATTTGGGTCAAGATGTTTTGGTTGCCAATGTTTTTGTTAGAATTCTAAACCGCCATAATTCCCTGCAAAGCACATAGAACTAGAAGAATGACAGAAAGAGAGCTAAAACAAAAAAAAAAAAAAAAAAAGAAAACAAAGTCCATTTGGGTCAACATGGAAGAGACATTTCAGTCTCGATGCCTTGTGTCATCCCCAAAAGGAAAACACAAGAAAATACAAAGGAAAAGGGACCAATTGGGTCAACATGGAAAAGACATAGGGCATCTCAACACTTTGCGTCATCCCCAAAAGGAGAACACAAAAGCAAAAGAGAAAAAGGAAAAAGGACCTTTTGGGTCAACATGGAAGATACCTAGGGTGTCTCAACACTTTGCATCATCCCCAAAAGGAAAACACAAGAAAAGACAAAGGAAAAGATAAAGTACTACATATAGAAGAATAAAGGTAGAAATAGCGGAAGTGTACAAAGAGAGAGATAACATAAAACACACATTATGGGGGAACATGACACACACATAAATAAAAATGAAAATGTAAAAGGAGGTAGTAATGCAAATGTATGTCAACCATTAACCGAGTTATTGACTTCGCAATCTTAAGTAGTCTAAGCAGAAGGGGAATAACATGGTTAAGAGACAAAGGACCAATGAATTACAAAGAGAAGGCTAACAACGTCTTGCCTCCACAGAGTGTAAGCCAAGAATGAGCCAAGATAGGGAATGGGAAAGGATCATGCAATAGTGAGAATGGAAAATTCTACAACTATGGCATGATAAGAGGGATTTGTGTTAAGGGATTATGGGAAAGCATTCAGTATCAGTGAAGTGATACTTGTTCAATATGTCATTCAATGTCTGACATTCTTCAGTGTGATGTCCAAGAACACGATGATATTTGCAAAATGGTATGTTAGAATCTTTAGGATGAATGACCAACCTATTCATAGGTGGTAAGAGTATTTAAGGCATTTGTTTAAAATAAATTGAAGTCTCCTTTCACATTCAAGTGGAGGATGAGTAGGAAACTTGAGGATTTTCAATTTGCAAGGTCGTTTTTCATTTGCTAGATTCTCCTTTTTCATGAATGGAAGGAGGAAGAGGACCTGTGGGGATCCTAGCATCCTTCTCATCAAAATCATGTAATGGTCATTCACATGGAAGGAGAATGTTTAAGTCAGGAGGAGAATCAAAGATCCTTGTACCATCATCTCGAAGTCTCTAATATTCAAAAGGAGGCTTGTCAGTATGAGGAGGATCTTGATAGCCTAATCCAATTATGTTTTCTTCTTGTGGTTTTTTTTCAAAGAGTTGGTGAATTTTATGTTTAGTTGTTGTATCACAACCTTGTTTACTTAAAATAGTAAAGCCCTTGTCATAGGTTTCTTCAAGGTTGATGGGAGTGTTTGTAACCTTGTTATCATAAAATGGGTGAGGGTGCGGTTGTGTAGAGGAACTAGGTCCACCTAATGGAGGGAACGTAGGTCCTTCATTAGTTTCAGGGTGAAGATAGCCAAAGGTATTAGGAGATGCAATAATAGGGAGGTTTTGCAACCTCATGGATGGGTAAAAGGTTGCATTGGCTTCAAGGTTATCAAGACATTTTTTTATGAACTTGTTCATGCTATCATCATCTTCTCCATTGATGTCTACATCACGAGGAGAACAATCATGAGGAGTTGAAGGAGCATGAATAAGCTCAAGATCATTAGGATCACAACCAAAGGCACAATTGGATATGTCTACTAAGGATTTCAAAGAATTTCAAAACTTATCAAAGGAAAAGGCCATGATGCAAGAAAATTAAATGCAAGAAACAAAAAATCTGAAAAATTCTGACAAAGTACAGTAATAGAAAATAGAAGTACAGAAAATACCCAAAAATTACCAAAAATTATAATGCAAAATATGCAAAAGGACTAAGTCGCCCAGGGTGGCGATGGTGATTTAGTCCCACTTATGATTTTTTGTGTTTTTTCAGAATTTTTAAATGCAATTCTATGTCTTTCAGATGCACAAATGGAACTACAATATGTAAATGTAGAATTTTTGTGTTTTACAATGCAAAAATGATGCAATCTAAGTGAGTTAAATTCACTAATGCAATGTTAGAATCCTAGGATGCACTTTAATGAATGCAAGGTAAAATACAAATGAAACCTAGCATGCACTTTTCAAATAAAAAAGGAATATGCTCAAATGTTAGGTTCACCAAAATGTAAACCGTGATTTTGGTTTGCCCTCACAATACTTTGCTCCTCCTAGGGTTTTTACCTAAAAGGAGAAAGGAGATTGAAAGGGGTCCCAAAATGAAAGGGTTTACACTCAAAGTTCTGTTTATGAAATGTATTATGCCTAATTAAGATGCCCTAATGCTCTAATCTAAAAATGAAGTGATCTAATGATGCAAAATTTAAGAAAAGTAAAGTGCTAGAAAACTCAATGTGATATGCAGAAATGCCTAAAAGTGCAACTAAATGATTAAATAACAGAATAGAATGAAAGAGTGGCACCTGGAAAATGAAAGTTGATGTTGGGAGATTTTGGAATCCTAGAAAATTGATTAAAAATGCTGATTGGGACACATACGCTAGGTGGGGTGACTTAGTCCCAGTTTTGGCTAACTTCGCCAAAATGTGAATTTGCTAAATGGGTATCCAAAAATGTCAAAATCAATTTTCAGGCCCAGAAGCGGGACTAATTCGCCACTAGTGTCAACTTATTCCACCTACAAATCTCGTTGAATTTGGGACAGAATCTGGAAATCTTAGGTCTACACTTTCTTTTCTGACAGGTGTCTATACTTGATTCTGTAGAAAACGGGGTAGAAACCCTCTCCAAGCTTGAACTAGGGTTGTGCTAAATTGATTGAATTTGTAGACTTGTTGACCACCTTTCAACACCTATTTGCTTGATAAATCTGCATACAAAAGTCTGTAAACACACATGCAAAGGGGGAAAAATGGTTGAGGGTTAGAGAATAGGGGGGGTTTGCCTTGGTCAAACCCCACTTTGGTAATCAAACCCTAAACAATGAAATTGAATGAAAAGAGTATGATAAATAGATAACATGCAAATTTCATAAACTTACCACACCTTTGATGCTCAAAATCCAAAGATATGCAATGTAGTGCTCCAATAGATTGACTTGATAATGCTAGAATGCATGTGAATTGAGAGAGTGTATGAGAAGATTGTAGGAGATTTCTTGAATGAATTAGGAGATACAAAATGAGGAGAAAAACACTTATTTATACTTGATTTTATTAAAATTTCCCAAAAGCAACACATCACAAGCCAACCTCAAGGGTTAGAGGACAAATTCCCGCTAGAATTTTAAAATTATTTTGAGTTTTGTGCCAAAAAGGACTAAGTCACCCCTATTGGCGACTTAGTCCCACTTAAGCAAATTAAGTGGGTATCAAGAATTTTGGGGCATTAAAAGTTGTCCAACGGGAATGTTCTCAAAAACACATTTGAAAATGGTTAGAAAATACCTTAAGGGGTCAAATAAAGCATAAGAAAGGTGTAAATAGTGAAATTAAGCCTAGAAAGGTGTGAAATCTTGTTACAAGACTTTACAACTTCAAAATAGGACTTAATAAGTGATGGAAAGGTGATTTTTAGGTGAATTGTAATGAATAGAGTCTAGAAAAGTGTAGAAATGTCTTACAACACTTCATAACACCTTCACAAGACATCATAATTTTAATGTTTAGGACCTAATGTGAATGTTTAAGCCACATTGCAACATTAAACCCAATAAAAATCAAGCCAAAGTCCATTAGAAAGACTTAAGTGAGAGTAAAAATGTCAACTATACATTTTTTGGTGACACAATTCAATATCCCACAAAAGGTGTCATCATAAATATAATGTCTTACAACCAGTGTCTACATACAAGTGGGATACAAAAAGGAGCATGTGGTCATGAAGTGATAGTGAACAAGCATAGATAGAAAAGTTCACATATTTCAAGATCTTCTATGCATTGTGGATCAAAGGAAACCAATAAGTCATGCTAAACCTAGTTAGAGTCATGCAAGTTATCAAAACTAGCATATTCATATCAGTTGTAGCTGCTCTCAATAGGGGGTAAAAATGCATGAAGTTCTTCCTTTCATGTCTTATTGTTATTCTACCAGGGTTTGAGCTCAAATTTAGCTATCTTTACACAAAAATGAGGAAATACTCAAGGTATGGTCGTGGCCTCCATGAAAAATATACGAAGATTCATCTCTTCCTTCCACAAAAAGCAAAAATTGTTCATTACTTTGTTCAAAATGAGCTCGAACCAATCCTATTTAAGAGGGAAATGGAAAGCTTAAGCAATGAAATACATATCCATTACTTGATGTTGAAGAAACTCATCCAAAAAACTGTGGATATGGCTACCAAATGCTCAAGATGGAGGTGTCAATGGCAGCCCAAGGTAATGAATATCAACAGAGGAAATTAACATAGAAAATGCATTAGAAGTTTACTCATGGCTGCGGCCAAGAATTCCCAAAATCAACATGAAATGGAGATCATTATCCACATTTTTTTTCAAAACAACTTACCCAGTGATCCTCTAAGTGAAATCAAGAAGAAAACAACAAGAATGATGAAGACAAGTTCGAAACCCTAGTCTCCATGGCAGCTCAAGCAGAGCTCTATTTTTCCAAAAGTGCCAAAGTGAAAATTATGAGAAGAATTATGGATTCGTCTTGGTTTTGTTGCGAGGGCTTCCTCTTTTTCCCTAATTCAAGTTCTACATTTTATCACAATGTTTTAAAAAAAATAAAATGCCAAACTAATGCCTTGGCATTGCCTTGTATTTTCATTTGCATTTTGTGCCAAACTTAGGTTCTTTGACTTCTATTTATTTCATGACCTT
>VDFB02374765.1:0-12201 GCA_007258455.2 Sequoia sempervirens | reverse complement strand
TCTTCTATATAGTTCAACTTTTTTACATTCTTTTCCAAAAATTTGTTTGTACAACTTTACATACTGTACCACAGGTCGTAAGAAAATATGTGAATAACTAATGAAACCATACTTGTCCAATGAAACATTACATCAAAGAGAATCCAAATAACAATCTATGAGAAATTGAAACAAATAAACTCTCTAAAAATAGTACTTACCTCTTGTAATTTACTGTCTTTGTTAGGTCAGTATCCTCAATTCTTGAAGGAAATTTAGCTAAATTTCCACATGTCTCACAAATTCCTTTTATGCAGTTTATTTGAGGTCCATTTTCATGATCATATAATATAGACTTTATGAAAAAACTTGCCTATTTAGGAGGTGCATTTTGAAACCCACATCTTTCTTCTCTCATCTTTCGAAACACCTGATAGTAGAGATCAAATTCAATATGATAACAACAACAACAAGTTTCAAAAACTTGTTTATCTTCACATAATATACAACCTTTGAAACATCGTTTTCCTAATCTTTATATGAGATAAGTCTACATACATCTCAAATTGTGTTATGTCTAGTTACGTTTATACATGATTTTCATAAATACTAGGTCCAATTCAGGTCTCATAAAATCTCTAGTATTTGATGATGGACCTAGTCTCAACATGCCAAAAACTTGAGACCAAGTTCCTAACAACATCTTCAATCCTCATTTAATGGGGATCTCTACACATAATTTCCCAATTTCCTTCTAAACTCTCATCCAAAACTTTCTCTTTTTCTCATATTTTATTAATGTGGTTCTACTATAAACAATTTTAGTTGAAAGTGCATACATTTTTCTTTTTCTTGCTATATCTTGATGTACAATAGATGTCAACATCACCCTTCTTGTACTGGCCTTATCTACAGTTCAAGATCCTTTCCAATGGAATCTAAACCCTTTTTAACATTTTGAACAATATCATTTTGTAATCCCATGTGTTTCTTCTTATTTGATGCTGAATGTACACCCAACAATTGTAATGACTCTTTGAGCTCATCACGAAGAAGTAAACGTGATAACAATTGGGTTTTTTCAAGTGTATCAAGATGATTGAAATGATGATTGATAATTCCATTTATAGATTTATTCATTGACCTCTTTCTCTTATTATAAGGCTGGTTGGCATAATATTTCACTTTCTCCATATCCATTTCAAGTAAATGATCTAAATTTATGTGAGAAATTTGTTTCCTTCACCTTCTCAGCTAGTTTTATATGCTCATCCATACCAGTAGGAGGAAGTGATCCCAACCCCTCTCCAACATGCATTGTTTGAACTTGTGCCTCCTCCCTATCTTCAAGGACCATGCATTCTTGAGCAAATTTATTTAATCCAATGTCTAGATTTGGCTCGACTTGAGCATGAAAACTTCCTGCTTGTTGAGCCCTTCCTACATGTCACAAAATATTTTGCAAACAAAAGTGAGAGATTATGTTATATAAGTGAATTTTATGTATTCAAGCAAACAAACTTCAATAAAACATGATGCTATAAGTGAGAGAAGTTTGTGTGCTAGTTTTATACGCTCATCCATACCAGTAGAAGGAAGTGATCTTGACCCCTCTCCAACAAGCATTGTTTGAACTTAGGTATCCTCCCTAACTTCAAGGTCCATGTGTTCTTCAACGGATTCGTTTGATCCAATATCTAGATTTGGCTCGACTCCAACTTGAGGAATCCCTAGAGCATAAAACATAAAAATAATTTGAGAACATTGAAGTGATGAAAATAAAATAATTATTCCTTGGCACCATATAGCTTGATTTTTGATGTATACATGTGTTAGTCTCTAGAAAACCTCACATTGCATTGGCTTTAAGTATAATTTGAGTTCTAGTTTTCAAATAATTCTAGAGCTTAGAATTGGGCATTTATTAAAATATTTAAAAAATATTTTTTAAAGGAACTATTGATCATTAGATTAAATTCAATGGGAGTTTAGAAAAATATTAAGCTAATTAGATGTTGCAATGTAGATTGGATAGGGGATATTGATCACCAAATATCAACATTAGAATGCTACTTCATTGTACATGAAGGTGTAGTTTCATGAATAATTAAGAAAAAATAATGGTTTCTTTCAAAGTGAAAAGTTAGAATATATAGGAATTTGCAAAGCCATAAAATAATTAATGTGGTTGAAAAATTATGAAAATCAAAGTGGCATAGTGAGGGACACAAAATTTAATGTTTCATTGGAGAACTAAGCATGTATTGAAGTACACTATCATTTTCTTCATGAACAGCAAATAGAGAAAATTGTGTAGATGCAATACTCAACAATGATAATGTGATGGCAAAAACATTAAACAAAGGTATTGGTAAATGATAAGTGTAAGGTTTGTAGGGAAGGATTTAATGTACAATATTTAGTTTAAGAGTACATTTTAAGTTGGGGTATTGTAAGTTGAAAAATGGTCATACATTAAACATTTCTAATTTTAATAAGAAAGCCAATGCAAAATGTATGCACATACAATTTTAAACACACACACACTTGAGAGTGAGAGAGAGAAGAAACAAGCATGTACCTTGTTTCTTTCTATGATAATTTTCCAAGTTTTGTTCACGCCTCTTATGTTCTTCTTTTGACAATTTTCGTTGAGACGCATTTTTTCTTTTTCTTTATTGTCCCATTTTCTTATTCAACTTAAAGATGACTCAAAACAAGTCCTCTACCAACTTAGTTAAATTATCCTCCAAATTTTTCCTTGATTGATAAAAGTGAAAAGTTGTCGAGCTTTAATATTTGCCTCCTTGATAAATGTGCAAAAACTTCTTCTCCAAAATCTGCACTCCAAGTGATATAAATGACAATTAATCTTGCAATTTGATATCCAGAATAATGAAAAATAAGCTTCTATTTATATGCATATCCAGGATGGGAAAAAAAATTATTCTAGTGTACATGGAATAACTAGATCCTAGTTTAAAATGAATCAAGTAGTAAACAAACAAGTTATTTCATTGTGGAGTTTGTTGTTATTTAATTCATAGGTATGCACAACATATATCTAGTAATTTTAGAATTTGTTAAAATTAGTCAAAATGTATATTAGAGGGTATAATTTGAATTGAATTTTCTTAATTATATTTGAATTGAATTTCAAGTTACTTAGCCAATGTATAATAGGGTATAATTTGAATTAAATTTTCTTCATTAAATTTGAATTGAATTTCAAAGTTGCAATCAAAACATATAATGAGGTATAATTTTAAGATTGAATTTTTCTTAATTATATTTGAATTGAATTTCAGAGTTGCAACAAAAATATTATCTTGTTCTCAACTCAATGGTTCATGTTGCTTTGAGTCATTTAAATATATATTTTATTGTGATCAACATGAATGGAATTAATTATAAAGTGGCATTGATTTCCCTAAAAATTCTACTAGAATCAAATGTATATTGAATGCAAAATGTAAGTTGTAAGAGATCATAAAATAAGAAAACATGTATAATATAGTGAATATTTAAAAGCAAATGCATACATATATTATGTATGTATGTTTAAAACCATAAACAAAACACATGTACATACATGTAAAAGTTAAATACATATAAACATAACTTTATTACAAAGCAAAAGAGGCAAATACATATGTATATATCATATAAGAAAATATATGTACATATCATATAAGCAAAATGTAAATTAAAGGATCATCAAATGTCGAATACTAGATCAACCAATAATGAAATGCAAAGTTAGAGATCATCAAATCTCAAATACTAAAGATCATCATGTATAAACAAATGCATGTGGTAAAGATCAAAAATCTAGTGTGCATGGCCTAATATGAATGTCTACTCCTAGTCGAATGTCCATCTGAATGAGAACGGTCCTACTCTGATGGATGTGCTGAGCCCTGCAAATAAAATTGTGTACATGATGTGTTAAATACATATAATTAATATTAAATAAATTTTATGAAAGTTATTTTTAAATGAACTTGTATTTTTAAATATCAATCTAGATCTATGCATACATAAATATTGCATGTACATATACACATGTGATTATATAAAAATGAAAAACTCACATGTCCACTGGCAGCAGATTCATCCACAGAGTTACATCAATCATGCACACGATCTGGACCAAGGCTAGGAGTGATATGAGGTATGTCCACCTATAACAATATATATACATATATATATCAACTTACATAAATATCTAGATTAAAAAAAAATTAAAAATAATGAAAAAAGAATTTAAACATGCACATGCACACATACATGAATATCATCTGATACCGGATGATCTAAGTCCTTCGAAACAGTCACCTCCACCATATCCACCAAACGGTCAAGTGACGAATCAAAATCTACGTCCATTTGATCTATCCCATGTCGTGCCAGAAATGATGAATGTAGAGGACTATGAAGGTGAGATGGCATTGGCGATGATGAACCAGAACCAATCAATATATTAGTAAAACCCATAGTTTGTGCAGCTGCCAAATGAACTGTAGGTGAATCCTAATGCGCACTAGTGCTCGGCTGAGAGTGATGGGATCTTGGAACTGAACGACCTCTGCATCTCAAATGATCTCTAACATGCTCTATACTGATCCCATTGTCTAATGCAATGTTGGCATATGCCTCCAACAGGTCCTCAGCCAAACAATGTAGAGTCATGTGTGACATATCTCCTATAAGTGCATCAAGTTGTGTAGGAGTAGGGATGTCGTCCACTGTAAAAGGATCCATGGTGGTCCACTGTGCTAAAAATGGCATGGATCGGGAATGTCTGGACATCAAATACTAACCTACACGATCATTAGATATCCTAGTGGTGGCAACTGCAATGTCACCTACAGTGTCAATTGCTTCCTTTTGGGAAGCAACGACAACCTCATCTGCTATGGGGGCTAGAGCTAGGGTGAGAGCAGGAGACCTCTCACCAACCAATACCCTAAAAACTGGGGGTGGTCTATCTGCTTGACGATAGGTGGGCCTATTAGCAATCCTGCCACGCCCCTAACCAACATATGGTGGAATGTCTAGGTAGTTAACTTTGAGGCCCAAATGGACCTTAACATACATCTGCTAAACAAAATACAATGGAATCTGGTCATTTTTTGGGTATAGACCATGTGCTGCAAGAAATCGTGGGTAGATCAATTAGGCCATAGCATGATCGACACATCTAGTGACCTGGTATCCCCTAACCTTACGCACATTTTTATAAAATGGAAAACAAGTGGTTTTTATCATTTCTTTGGTGACACTATCCTATATTTGTTTAAAAGGAACACCACCATGTACTTCTTCCTGCATGCGGGAAAGAATAGCAGTCACTCTATCTAAGGAATATGCACTAGTCCTCTCAAGTTCATCTTTTAGTTTTTCTAGACTATGCAATATTAACATGCATGGTTCACTATATATCCCCGGGTTTGCACCCTATGCTAATGAATCTCTCAATTTTTTAATCCTGTTTATTTGCAAAAAAATAATCTGGCGCAGGTGGAACATGGTCTGCATTTTTCATGTTTTATATATATATATATATATATATATACAGTACACCTAAAAGAGCAATGATACTTTGGTAAATAATATATCTAGATAAAGGGAATACAAATCTAAAATAGTTGTAATAAGTCATCTACTCATCAATAATATTTTCATACCATTAATAGTTTAAAAATAATTGGAAGACAACTATAATCTATAACATAGCATCCTTAAATGGTTCAAATTTTAAATGAAATGATGAAAGAAAGAATAAGACTAAAGATTAGTGGTATAAAATTATTTAGAAATGTTTGGGATAAAAGCTTTAATCTAATAGTTGTTAACATAAATGAACTTCAAAATAGAGTTATGTAAATGAAAAAAAAGTTCTATTGCCTTCATTTAACCTAATTTATCTAGTTAAGATATGTCCTAAAATTAAGAATTCACACTAGAATATCAGTATTCCATAAGAATCTCATAAAGAGGATGAACTTAATGGAAGATAATATAAAATCTTCCATATGAGGATGAATTTTATCATTACAATATGGGTGAATCATCTCAATTATATAGCCAAGAACATCAAAAAATTATAAATTGGAAAGCAAAATAATTAGACATTTATCATATTTTTATATGTATAAAGTTTAGATACCATCAAACTATTTAAACTTATAGATTGCATAAAGCTATAAATTGAATAGTTAAAACTAATTTATTAAGAATCAAATCTAATAAAGTTTGACTTCATATTGCATACTTGTTATAAATATCTCACTAATCTAACCATACATTTTATATATGTTAAAAAATATATAATTGTTATGCCCATAATTTTTCACTATATCTTGGCGTGGATCTCCTTCAAACTGATCAATTAAAAATTATTTGGCAATGTTGGAGGAAAATGGATTTAATATCATTAGAGTTGTCATGGACTACTCTCTTGATCCAGCGATAGATATTATCCACTCTCCGAATAATAAATATGTTGAATAACTGAAAATAATTTGTATCCTTATATCCTTTCCGTAATGTAGCCTATCTCTTAGGTAGAGTCCTCTACCACTGAGTAAGTTCAAATCTTCCACAAGTTTTTTATCCTTGGGAAGCAACCACTCATTGTAGAAAAGTTATTAGTAAGTACTAGAGCTAGATAGTTTTTTTCTATTTTGATCCATATTTTTTTCCATTCTAGATCTCTTTCTAGCCATATTCTTATTGTAAGATCATAGTAATTGGGTGATAGTTAGTATCTGACTTACAATTGTATCCACTTACCATTTTGATAGAGGTTAGGAACATCAACCAAGGATATTAAGGAAACAAGGTGATCAATTTGATTTGGTGGGAAGTGTTGGAAACTTGAAGGATAAAGATTAGTAAGGTGTGCCCAGGGAATAAAAGAGTTTGAAAGAGTTTAAAGAGGGTAGGGAGGTGATATGTGAGATAGGTGTAATAAAATCTACTTAAATAAGGGTGTTTTGTGGAGAGGGGACAATGGAAAGAGAAATAACTAAGTTTTAATCTATCAATACAACTAATTTTCCCTTAGTTCACCATCTCTTTAGTTGGTCCAAGTGAACTAGTGATCAGTATAAGAATATTTTTTGTCTAAAATGGGATCTAAACCCCTCATGGTATTTCTAGTTAGGATGTAGGAATTCAATTATTTTTTAGAGTTTATGAGAACTAAACCAACTTGTATCTTGGTTTTTTCCACCATATCATATTCACCTCCTTGTAGCCATTTAGTCATAGGGAGGGCATAAAAATCCATTCCCACAATTTAACTTGAGATGAGGAGTCATTAGGCGTGTAAAATAAAGAAAAAATGAATAGGTATTCCTTGGATTAGTAACTATAAGCACTAAGCATAATTTTTGTTGGGATCCAGTCCTCAATAGATGATAAAATTAGCCAAGTATTGGGAAAGGTGGGTCAACCTTGCATCCTAATATTTTGATTTATTATTTTGTCCTCATATTAGGAAATGACGAATCTCACTTTGTGTTGGTAGTTATTTGTCATTTGTTGAATGCTTCAAGGGAGGTGTCTAAGATGTTCTAAATGCATATAATATTATTATAGCTTTATAAGATGAAACCCTCTTATGACATATTCTTATGACATTTAGAGAATGACTATAGAATATTCTGATGAAGTATTGACCAACATTATGAAAAATCATAAGAAATCTTTTAAGAAATAATATGGCTGTGTCAGGAAAAAGATGTGGACATTTACAAAGAACTTTTTTTTTAAAGAAGAATGGAACCATAAAAATGTATTTATATATAATATTTTACATACTCTCCCCGGTTGAGGACATGAGAACCGACAAAGAAACTAGTTACCGGTTAATTAACAAATTTTACAAAATATCAAAAAGACTAGTGAGGTCCTAGTACAAATGACCAATTGTTTGATTACAATGTTACAAAATCACATTGGTTGAATACATCAGTACATATGCACATTCTCTTATGCACCCAAAATACCCAAAAGAAGACATCATACTAGATATACCCATGACCTGAATACATAACACAAGGGAGATTACAAAACCTTACTAAACATAAGATTGATAAGCTAGGAAGCCACTTTCAAAAAGATGCAGATTTTCCACCAACATGTTGAAAGCCATTAACCGAGCTTTCTTTTATTTCCACTCGTTTACCTTTGTGTTGGCAATTGTGCTCAAATGAAGGTTTTGATTTGTTTTAATATCAGGCACATAACGATAACAAAATTTCTTTTTGGATGAAGATGGAAGTTGCAAATCATGAATGCAAACATGACTTCTCAAGAAAGAAATGGCATGATATTTTCTTTTTAAATCATCAATCTCCTCCATGGAAATGAAAGATCTGTATCTATTTAGAACTTGGTAGAGATGTGAAGAAGTGTCATGCATTGTGGATAATAACATGCCTTGGAATATGTGAACATAGGTCTCTTCTTATAAAACAAAACCTTCTTTGAATAATTAACATCAGAAATTAATACAGTTTGGCGAGCATATTGAATAATCACACTAGAAACCAATAATGGAAGATTGAGAGTCTCAACTAAGAATTCCACCTTATAGATAACATTCATACTAGAAGCCAACAACAAAAGACCAAATTTCATAAATAAAGTTCATGTGTTATATATCATGCCTTTGAGGGGTCCACAAGTACCATAAGCCTTTTGAAATCCTTCTCCATCTAAATGCATCCATTCCAAGACCATTGGGAGGTGGGTATACAATATGAGCCAAGTATTAATTTCTAATGTTAATGATTGAAAGAAGGTATATAAATTGTTCGAGCATCTTAATTCTCATACAGAGTTACATCTTAGTCAATTTCTCAATGTATGAGTTCCATATATTTGTAAATTTTTCTTAATATAAAAACATATTTTATTTCATTAAAATTAACCTATCTATTCAACTATTTATGAAAGGATGCTCTTATTTTAACTTATAAGTATATAATTCAAAATTAATTAGTAATTTTCAAGATAGAGTACACACAATTTCTTTAGTTAAAATAAAATAATATTCTTATTTCCATGTGAGAGTTATGTAGAATGGTAGTTTGATGTCTCAAAAATATTTCTTTCATATATACTATTTTTTTATCATTGTACATTATGAGTGAATCATCTCAATTATATATCCAAGCACATCAAAAATTTATAGAGTGGAAAGAAAAATAATCACACATTTATCATATTTTTGTAAGGTGTTCGAAAAAACTAAAAGTTTCCCTAGAAAGAACTAATTAAGGAATTAAAAAAATGGAAAGTGTCTACCTCATTGTATGTTGAACTTTCCCATATAAAAAGATCATGAAAATGCTAAATGAGTTGATATAAGAATTTTTAAGAATGAAGGCACAAAATTCATAACACTAATCCTAAAAGCAACAAGAAAGGAAATGAAAAAAATCTTCCTAGTTATTTTGAAAGAAACTTTAAAAGGTTCTAAATCCCCTTCACACCCATTTCTAAATGAAGATAAAATAAATAATTTACCAAATATTTCTTAGAGTTTAAGGTGGTGATTTTAATATGATTGAGAATAAATAAGATAAATTAGATGAAATCAAGTTTTGTTGTAAAGGTGATGAATTTTGGGGGAATAAGGTGAAAATAATTTTGAACCTAGTTGAGCTCATTAAATGACAATAAGATAGATTTTAAAGGGCTTTATTTAAATATGTAATATTTAGATATGTACTAATACATTATATTCTCTATTAGATAGTTGTTTCTTTATGGCTGATCATATAATTTATTAATAATAGTGATGTGTGCATCCCTGGACCTCTTTGATAACCACACTATTAATGTTTCCTATTTTTACTAGAGGATACTCTAATTGAAAAGCATGTAAGAGGAAGGGTTAGTTAACCTTGATATTAATGCAATGAAAGGTGGGATTATCTTGATGGTATCAAAGTTATCTGGGTGATATATTGAAGGTTTTCTTCCTATGCACGAACACATTTAGTGATATAATGAATATGTGTATCTAGAAAAATATGTATAGCATTGGGATAAAAATTTGGGCTTTAAGTTGAAAGAAAATGTCAAATATTTAGACTAAATGGTGGGGATGGAATACAAGCTTCAAGAATCTCCTTGTAATAATTAATTGCAATAATAAATGATTAAAACTAAACACGAATGGATATGTCACCAATAATTTTTAGATAAAATGACTAAAATTAGAGCCAAGATATCTTAGTTCAAGTATCAGGATAAAGGTATCAAATTCTTATTCAATGTAAACATAGCCGAGTTTGATAGAGAAAAAGTTGGCCCCATTAATACTAGGGGAGCATTGTCTAATGAGATTAAGTTGACACTATTCAATTTTAAGAAGTTAGAACCCTAACATTTATATGAGGAGCTTGTAAAATAGAACCTTATTAGGAAGAGTAGGAGAGGAGAAATGAACCCATAATAATTATACTTATACAAATAAAAATAATAATAATGTTTAACCATTTCAAAATGTTAAATTTGTTTCACTATGATGATCAATAGCTAATTTGTACAAGGAGGCCACAATTTATAGGGAAATGAAGACTACATAAGAGGAGAATTTATAACATAGTAGCTTGGTTGTAGTTGTTTCTTTAGCATTAACTATTTTCTCTTTTTTCTTTTGTTGTTGAATATTTTATTTGATCTCTTAAAACTATAGACACACAAAATTAGCATTATGTAGCAGCAGCTCATGATTTTAGTTTTAGCATTCATATTTAGATTGAGTTTCTTTGATAACTAATATGATAGTTTAAACACCAGATTTCAATGGCTAAAAAGTTTCAAAAAGCTAACGTGTTTTGTCTATGTTTATGCATTTTGGATACATTTCTGCCTAAGTGACAATCCTTATTTTTTCTATGTTTTGGTTTGTGTCAGGCATTAGATATTAAAATTACTATCTAGTTACATTCATTGTCATTCAGATTTAATTTTCCCGTTGTAGACAAAACAATATATAAAGATTTTCAACCTTTTAGTCTTCTTGGAAGTAAAGTGATAATTTTATGTGTTGTTCCAAGTAACAAATAACAAAGCCTCAGCCTTTGTATTCTTTGTTTTTTCATATATTCTTATCACAGAGGTGTCATACAGTTTTGGCTGTGAGCCTTCACTGAAGCACCCGATTCAATGAACAGTTTACAAAGACTTGAATTCATCCTCTCAGAAGTAGTGGGAAGAGCGGTCCTCCCTCTCTCTCATTTGCGGCATTGACAAAATGGTTTTGACTATCCTCATCACACCTACCTAGCAAAACTTTTTTACAATCTTTGTGCTCAAATATTTGTCATTATATCTGACAACTCTTTTTCTATACTTACCAATTGCATAATGTCTTCCAGACTAAATGCCGCATGTCAATAGCATGTCTTTAGCATTTTCCTTATAGCAATGAATAAAATATTTTCTAGGACATTGTAGTTACTGATCTTATCATAACACCTCCTCATTGTGAATACCCTACAGATATTCATCTCGTTGGGACAACATTTACTTGCAACATCATATCATTTGTTTCTGGCTATGAGTTGACCCACCTCCAAATGAAATTCCCCTTTGTAGTAGCAATCAAACTCATTAAAGTCATGTTTGGAATGTGGCGCAAGAGTCCTTCTGTCATAAGGAAAAGCATTGGCAGGGCGTGATCTATAGTCATCATGCATCCTCTGTCCAAAGAGCCGTAGCAAAATCCCGAGTAGGAAAGTGAATGAACAACATTTAATTGCATAGCGAGTTTTACATATCAAGGAAGTAACTGGCATTGTTTATGTTTATCAAGGCGTCATATCTTTCTTTAATGCCATCTTTCTATCATTTCACTTTGTATTTAATATCTTTCTTAAGATCTTCTATTTCTGAAATAACTTGTGGTATCTAAAGTTGGTGTGCAAGAAGAACACATAATGGTACAATGAGAAGGCTCATGTCCCTGAGGTCATGCTAGAAGAAAATACTTGATGGGTCCACATTGTCTAGAAAGCTAGCCATAGTAGCTTCTATTGTCTTGTCATCATAGTTGCACTGGTAGCGGAGGTCGTAGCAAAAGAAAAGCTTGTGTAAGTGGAAACCAAAGAAGTGGCTAATGATTTGTTCATAGAGAGCAAAGATCACCTATTCAAAGCACGAAATGTCTGCCACTTACCACTCTCTATATGGGTC
>VDFB02374764.1:0-33372 GCA_007258455.2 Sequoia sempervirens | reverse complement strand
AATGTGAATTTTTAATTCACATTTATCCTCCCAACCACCTTTCCTTTTCCCATGTAGATTTTTGAGGAATTCTAAAATTCCTCAAATGTCCCTTTCACTCCCACTTGGGGACTAGAAATCCCTTTTTGTGGAAATCCTCTCATCCCCCAAGGTGCATGTCATTTTCCACCTCATGTACCTCCTTGACAACTCATTTCCATCTCATCCTCCCTTGGCCACTTCACCCCCCATATGTCAAGATGTGAGGGCTTGTGGGTTCTCAACCCACCATAGCCCTTCATCTTGACCTTGTTGGATCAATCTTGACCATTGAATTCTCTAGAGAATTCAAGATCCTCTATAAATACCCCCTCCTCAAGGGCATTTTTGGAACACTTTTGATTTTCATAACCTTATGCTGCCAATTTTCCTTCTCAACACTTAGTCAATTTGCAACTACATGCTGCCACTTTGTGCACTCATCCTATTTGCAATATCATCCATTTGCATTTTACATCCAAGCACATAATAGTGATCTTCAATAGAGCCATCAAGGAGCACACAACCAATCCAAGCAAGGGCCAATCAAAGGAGTATCAACAACAAGGGGAAGGTAAACTATTTGTCTTACATTATCTACTCTTCTCATTGTTTTATCACTCTCTTTTGGCTAATCTTGAAGTGTCCTTGATATTTTGTTCTTCATATTTTTAGTTGTTTTGCTCATTTAGAAAAGCATAATATCAGGGTATACACCTATATATTTTAATTATAATAGCTAATTTGTTAGCTAGGAAATAATGCTTTGAAAAATTAAAGTACTATTGAAAAGAACATAAATATTTAATTTAAAATTGAAACCTAAAATTTCTTATAAATCCTTTCATTTATAATTTATAATTCAAATGAAAGGATTTACTGTTGGACCTAGGACCTTCAATTTGTTGTTGGAGTGTTCTAGCAACTGAGCTACTAACCCCTTTTTGGCTAGCCCATCGTCAATCTAGGTGTAGCTTATTTCCAACAAGATGCATGATTATTGATGTCCACATACTTTTGTTTTGACCAATAAGATTTAAATATGATATTCCACTTATCACTAAAGAAATCAATTGAAACTTTAACTCGATCAACATGGAGAAGGGTCAACAATAGCTACATTTTAGACAACAAGATCTATGCTATCAGTGGATCAGTATATTATCAAAATAAATGATATAAAATTTATTATAGTGTCAAATTTTACCAAGTTTTACTAGATGATGATATGTGTTTCGTAAGTCTTTTGATTATTCTTCTTAATATAGACAATTTGATTATTCTTCTTAATATAGACAACTTTACTTGATCAACATCTCCAATTTTAACATAATCAAAACATCTAGGACCAACAAATAATTGGAATCAATACTATATAAATATTTGTTCAATAGCTTTTGATGGTATGAAAGCTAATGAAGAAAATATATATTTATCTCGAGGATTAATCATAATTTTATTTATATTTTATTTGTATATTTGATTGTATCATTTTTAATTTGTTAATTTATGAAATTGATTAATTAATATTTTGGATCAATCATATTGAAGATCAATATTCTCAACATATTAATATATCATCAAGGTTTCAAATAGTTTTATCCACCAAAGATTATTATCTTATTCAAATAAGCTAGACCACTACATTACCCATGTAAGCTAGATACCTACATGTCTCCTCTCAATGATCACTCAATCTGAGTATAATGTGCTTTGCCTTTGCTATATATTTTTCATATTTGCTTTTAAATAATGGCCCAAATCTACCTACCTCCAAAATCAATAACTTCAATAGATTACATTGTGCCCAAGTATTTATTCTACCATGTACTTAAGTCCATAAGATAATGAAATGCCATTATAGATTCCAAAGCCAATATGAGATTCCCTTCACTTTGGAAATACAACTTGAAAAACTAATTGCTACACCAATGGAATAATCAAGAAAATACACATCTTACCAAAGAAAACCAATTTATAAGTGGCCAACAATGGAATGACAATGATGAAACAAAATATAAGTGCATAGAATTCAAGATAAGCAAAGATTCAACCTCTATAATGACTCAAGAATGAACTATTTTTCCTTGAACACATAACCATGATCTCTATAAAAGTGACATACATAACACTTGTTTGATTTACTGAACTTGGTCATGACATAATTACAAACCATTGCACAACAATCAACATAAACACAACACAATTCCATAACTTAATGATTTGATATCAGGTGTCTACAAAACTCACATTAATGTGAATAATATTCAATAGTATTTTTGATGAATAAACACTAGTCTATATTAATTATAAAGATTAAAATACATATTCACAAAAAAGGGTGGGTGGTAGAAAGGCACACCCTGAGAGTCATATGGGCAACGCCCAGAAAACCAAAAAACATAGTCACATGGACCTAGCCCAGAAATACGAGATTACATACATGAAATAGGCCATTAAGTGGCCAAAGCAGTACCAACAAAGGCAGGAGGGTCTCTGTCATCCAAGTTTTCCCCCATACATCAGCAGGGTCTAGAGTGACGTCAGGAGGACCCCAACCATCATCAACACCTTTATCTTTATCTTCTTTATCCTCACGCAGGGGCAAGATTGCAAGCACCAGACACAGAAAGCTTTTACCAAAGTCTGGCCAACTAGAGCTAGAAGCAAGAGTATCATCAGAGGGCCACCCAGAACCGCCACTGTTGCTCCTTGCTGCTCCTCTAGAATGCCACCCCTAGGCAGCCTACAGAGGAGGAGAATGAAACTGCCGAGGAAGGCAGGAACCATGCCAAAGAGGACATTGAGAGAAGGGGCAAGCAAAGCCACTCTGTTGCCGGCCCCAAGAGGGCGACCAGCCACATGAGGAAGTAGAAAATAAAGTAGAAAATCATAGAAAGAATATTCTTGGAACTTGTAAGAATTTGAGACTCTATTGTGATAAAGTATGAATACTTCCACCCATTATCAAGAGCTAGAGAAGAGAACCTTCATGCACAAGGATAAGAATAAATTAACTTAATGGTTGTTACTAGCCACCTTCCTTAGTAACCATCTTCCATCAAAGGTGAAAGATATTTACTTTTAATAGAATTCCAATTAAGAGTCATTTTTTACCTAGCAAACCATGAAATATTAATTAATAATTATCAAATAATTTCTAAAAATTATTTGCAACATATACTAGTCAACAAGAGTAATGCAATGCATAACTCAATAATTACACAATCCACTAATACTAAACATATACTAGAAAACCTTTATAAATTTCAAACTCTCCTATTATGTCTAAATAAATAATGTTGGAAAGAAAAAGTAAAGATTCTAAAATTAGCTCAAATAACTTTATTCTATTTTTTAGTGAAGCGTTGATTTGGAATTAGCACACCTCAAATGAGGGATCTATTTATTAAATTATGCTTTTTCATATTTGTACCATTTGTAATTGTTTTCCAAGAAATATGGGCTGCCCTTTATGTCACTCCATCATTATATTCTTACGATCATTGTACACAAATTGTAGAACCATCAAATAAATTCTTTAACACAAATTGAAATAAAATTATTTAAATAGTATTAGATTATTTAATGATCTATTATTTTTACTATTATTAAATCATCAATTTTGATATTCATTTATACATAATAAATATGAAAATGATGTTCAAAGTATGTTACTGAAAATTGAGTATGATATATTTTGAATTTCCGGATAATGCATTCTTCTTGTAATATATCTAATTTTTTATTAATCTAAATGAAACCATCATTAGCATATGTTATATTTTGTAAAGCATTTATGCTTTCTGTTTGTAATTTTAAACTTTTATAATATTAATAATATTCAGACTATTACCTTTTATTTAAAAAATGCATGTTATCTATGAAGGGAATATTTTCACCAAAGAAAACATTACATACACATAAAATATAGTGATTAATTATTTAATGTCATACAAAAGACTTATCTTCTAAAATGAAGTATTTTTTAAATATTCTATTTCTAAGTACTCTTTTCTTATTAATTGTACTATCACCTCTTCATATCATCTCAAGTTCAACTACATTTGTTTTATGTAACATAAATTTATTGCCTTGCATTTAAGATAATGTCAATATATTCTTTATTTACCTTCTAATCACTTTAGTTTGTTAGCTAAAATCTGCTAAACAAATTATATTCTTATTGATTTTAATTTATTTTCATTAAATTAATTTGGATAATAGTTTTTTCATTGTTTTCTCTTGTCTAGTGATCAAGGAAGGTTGTTGAAAAGTATTGTGAACTCTGTCATGAAATACATGAAAAAGAAGGTGAAATTGGAGGTAGCCAAACATCCAGTGGGTTTTGATGAGATAATACATGATTTTGAAAGAAAGGTATTTGATTCTTCTCAAAAGGTACAAATTGTGGGGATTGTCGGCATTGGGGGTTCTGGAAAAACAACACTTGCAAAAGAAATATATAATAGAAAAATTTCTTCCATAGATAAACATAGTTTTCTTTTTGATGTTCGAGATGCATCATATAAAAATGGTTTACATAACAAGCAAAAGAAGCTTATGCAAGACATTGGTGTCAATGCATGTCCATTTGATAATGTACAAGAAGGGAAGGAAATCCTTAAAAGTCATATGAGATCTCTTCAAATGTTTATCATTTTAGATGATGTGGATCACCAAGAACAATTAGATGCTCTATTACCAGATATTAACAACTTTAAACAATGCCGGTATTGGCATGGTGTGATGGTTTATAGGTGGCATTGTTGTTCTTGCCACCAAGGTTCAAACCCCGTTGGGGTGGTATTGTTGAATGGTTGTATCCGGTTCATAGCTCCGGTCAAAAGCGTTTACCCCTTGAATTAAAAAAATTAACAACTTTAAACAAGGTAGTTTAATTGTTGTTACAAGTCGTGAATTAGGTGTTCTTAAAACATGGGGAATCTCCTCCATTTACCAAATGAAAGGATTAAATTATGGACATGCTAGTGAGCTCTTATGTTGGCACGCTTTCCTACAATCTTCTCCTCCAAATGAATTTCAAGATCTTGTTAAAAAGTTTGTACAAATTTGCAATGGATTGCCTTTGTCTCTTAAGGTATTTGGAGGACTACTTTATGGAAAGCCTAAGGAATATTGGAATTCCCAATTAAATAAGGCATCAAGAATATTGCCCAATGACATTAAAGAGAGTCTGAACATAAGCTTCAAGGCACTAGATGAGGAGGAACAAGAGATATTTTTAGATATAGCTTGTTTTTTCATAGGAGAAGAAAAATGTTTGGCTACTGCAGTGTGGGACGGGTCAGGCTGGAGTGGGGTACATAGTTGGGAAGTGCTTGAGAATAAGTGTTTGGTTGAGGTCGACGAGCATAATCAAATCAAAATGCATGATCAGCTTAGGGATCTCGGAAAAGAAATTGCAAAGGGAAGATCGCCCTCCCGTGTTTGGTCAACACAGCAAATAACGGACATTCAGAAACAGACCACGGTGAGCTTAATATAATCTTTATTGTGCTCTCTAATACCTAACATACAAGCTTTGTTTGTTCATTGGTATGCTATTATAATTGTTTTAAAGGTTTTTGCTTTTGTATTTTCCACTCAGGCAATAGTGCTAATTCGGGGGATTAAAGCGGCAACGGATGATTTCTACGAAGAGTGCTTATTCCATCATGGTACACCTTTTGAAGAGTGTATGGAGCTTGTGAGAGGCTGTTATAGAAGGTTTAAGGGCCTTACACCTTCTATCCTTGTTGTTAAGGATAATCATTTTACAGAAGAATTAGCAACACTGTTACCAGCCCTTCTCTGGCTGCGATGGGTAAACTTTCCTGGGATAGCTCTTCCATCGTGGGTTTTGTTCAAGAATTTAAGAGTCTTAGAGCTTCTACAAGCTGAATTCTTGGAAGAATTGTGGAATGACATTGCCGATGTGAGTATTTTTCTTTGCTTTATCAATATTTATAGAATCATATGTTTTGTTAGGTGTTTCATAACTCTTGCATGGTTTGCTTAAAATTGAAATGCAATGTGGCTGCAGCCTCCTTTAGAATTAAGAGAGCTGAATCTTAAAGATGCCAAAAGTTTCCTCAGATTTCCGAGGACAATAAAATGTCTTAAACATTTGAAAAAAATATCCTTGGACCCCGGCGCATACATTTCAACACCAATGGCATATAATCCTATGGACAGTCTTCCAGAAGAATTTTGTCTACTCGAATCGCTGGAGCACCTCCAGCTAAGGGCATGTGGTAAGCTTACATCACTGCCTAGCAACTTTGGCCTTTTGAGAAACCTGCGACATCTAGATTTCAGTTATTGCAGGAAGCTCAAGATGTTGCCTGATTCTTTTAAGCAGCTCATAAATCTACAATATATCAATTTCCATGGATGCAAGGAGCTCATCTTAACGCCAGAGAACAATTACATTCTGGAAAATATGACAAAGCTGGAGACCGTGGATTTTTCAGCATGTGAAAAATTGCAGAAGCTACCTCAGCATATCACAAATCAGTTGTCGCTGAGATATCTGAATGTGAAAGGCACCAGGTTAAGGGAATTACCAAGTGACATTGGTGAATTGAGCAAATTGGAGGAGCTGAGCATAGAGAGTGAGTTCTTGACAAGGTTGCCGATTTCCATAGTGAATTTGTCCTCTTTGACAATTCTTGGCATTTCTAATTGTTATGAGTTGGAAATTTTACCCGAGTCTACAGATCATTTGTCATCTTTGAGTAGTCTTGACATTGTTAACTGTGATGGATTAGAAACTTTGCCTGAGTCTATGGGTCACTTGTCCTCTTTAACTAGTCTTCACATTGCTTACTGCGACGAATTAAAAACTTTACCTGTGTCTATGGGTCATTTGTCCTCTTTAATTAGTCTTCACATTTTTAATTGTGATGGATTAAAAACTTTACCAGACGGTATGGGTCATTTGTCCTCTTTGACTAGTCTTCACATTGCTAGTTGTCATGGATTACAGACTTTACCTGAGTCTATTGGTCATTTGTCTTTTTTGAATAGATTTCACATTTCTAATTGTCATGGATTGAAAACTTTACCGGAGTCTATGGGTCAATTGTCCTCTTTGACTAGTCTTGACATTGTCAATTGTCACGGATTAAAAAGTTTACCTGAGTCTATGCATCATTTATCTTCTTTGAAGAGTCTTAACATTTTTAATTGTGTTGGCTTAAATACTTTACCTGAATTTATGAGTCATTTTTCCTCTTTGACTAATCTTCACATTGTTTAACATTTCTAATTGCCCTGCATGAAAAACTTCACAGATTTATAGTCACTGTTATAAATTGAAAACTATACCTGAGTCTATAGGTCATTTGTAGTCCCTAACTAGTATTTCTTCGTGTAAGTTGGGATCTTCACCTGAGCCTGTGAGGAGTCTTGATCAGTTAGAAGAGCAAGTGAGCAGCTTGGCAAGCTTCAAAGGCTGACTATTGAGAGCTGCCTGATCACAGAATTAGCTTTCCTGTTGGCCTCCTTTTCTCCCTCTTTGTGCAACCTCAGATCGACATATTTAAACAGCACTCTTGTGTAGAGGATATCAATCTATCAATAATGCTGCCTCAGTCTGCAAACTCTAGACCTTAACAGTAATGAGCAATTAGCAGAGATCGAAACCTTATCCAATATCAATAAACGCCATAAAGTTGAGCAGCTGAAGGGCATAAATGTTTTGTCGAGCATGGTAAACGTTGAGATGCTGTAGATGAAGGACTAGCTAGATGAGCTTCAAAGTCTAGCCTCACTTAAAGAATTTGAAATCATAAAAACTGCTGAACAACCAAACAAAATACAAGTCCTGGAAAATTGCAGATCACTGGAGAAGTTGAGAGCACTACTTGCTGCTACGTGCTAGCCATAATAAATCTGGAGCATATGGAGTGACTGTGGAGAATAAAGTTCTTAAGCAGTATGCAACATATCAACGATTGAACTTTGCCTTCAAACTATAAAGGTAATGATAGTTTTTATATTCATTAACTTATTATTATCTCTTGGGTGAGTATTGATTGTTCGTAAATTGAATACTGTTTGCAGAAATGCCCATCTGAAAGTATAATATGCACACCGACAGAGCGTGGTCTGGAATCAGTTATGAAATATTTTGCCTTTCCTGGTCTCACTTTGGTGGATTCATGCGTGGAGAAGATTGATGAGTTGCGGAGGCCTTCGGAGTATTTCTAAGGTTAGTTTGTTTAATTTTTTTTTTTTATTCTTTCTAATGCATTAAATATATTTTATTTTTGTTTATGTTAGGACTTAAAATATTTGTATACATTTTATTAATGTTATTGCTAGTTTATTTGGACCAATTGCTGTTACAACTTCCAATCAAACATGAGATTCCCCATGGACCTTGTGTAACTTTCATTATTTTGAACATTTCCTATAACAAGCTTTTATAGAGGTAAGAAAATTGACAAGAAATTATTGATTTCTTCCAAGCTTGAATCTGTCGATGTGAAGAGCAACGATCGGCTGGAGCTGCGCGGACCTGGTGCGTTGAGGGGAGGTCGGCATTTTGCTGAGCTTTCTGCTCCTGCGCCCTTGCTGTTGGAGGCCCGCGGCCTGTAACAGGCCAGGGCTTTCCTTTTTGCTGCGTTGGGGTCTGTGGGTAGTTGGGGGCTGCGGGTGGAGGCTGTACGGGGTGTGGGTCGGGTGTGGTCGAAGCGGGGGGTTCTGAGAAGAGGATTTGGAGTGGGTGGAGTGCTGATTTTCTGTGTGAAGGTATGGCAGAGGCTCCCAAAAGCCTTGTGCTTGCTTGGCCAAAGTCTTCTCAGAATTTTTCGGCAGCCATGCATGCACAAAAATTGGATTCGTCTTTTGTGGGTGAGAGCTCTAAGCTCAAGAAAGTGAATGGATGCTTGCCGCGGAGTCAAGATCGCCCTGTTCTGGTTATTTCTCCTGAATCGGTTCAGGAGGACATGGATTATTGGAGCCAACATGTTCTGATCTGCAAGTTCTTGGGTATCCGGGTCGCTCTTTCGGCTTTAGAGTCCTGGATCTATCGCACCTGGCAGGTTGAAGGAGATTTCGAACTTTTGGTGGCTGTAAATGGCTATTTCATGATTGATTTTTCTTGTATCTCAGATCGTAATCATATTTTTGAGGGAGGGCCATATTTTTATAATCATGTTGGCTTGTTCATTAAACCCTGGCATGGTGGTTTTAATGCGACAGAAGATCTTCCTACACGGGTTCCTGTATGGGTCCGTCTTCCATGGCTACCGTTAGAATTTTGGAGGGAGGATATTCTTCACCGGATTGCGGCTTTGTTGGGGAAGCCGGCTGCCATTGCTCAAAATACTCTGGATAAAAAGGTATTCTCTTACGCTCGCATTTGCGTTGAAATTGATTTAAATAGCCCTCTACCGGATTCTTTGGAAATTTGTATTGGCTCTGCCTCGTGGATTCAACCGCTTGATTATGAGTCCCTTACTTTTTGTTGCCGTTTTTGTCACGTGTATGGACACCTTCAGCGCCAGTGTCCTCGGGCACCTAAAGCTGTTGGGGTGTCTTCTTCTCCTTCTTTTGGACCTTCGGTGGAGAAAGGGGATAAAGGGAAGGTGTCTGCGGATGAGGGTGGGCCTGATAAGGATGGCTTTATCCCTGTTAAGCAGAGAAATAAAGGGAGGGGGCACAAGCGGGCCTTTAAGGATAGTCAGAGTGATAAGGGTTTCAATCGATTTGAGGTCCTGGATAATCAAGCTGTGGAGGAAGGGATTCCTGTTGAGCTTTCTTCTGGGGCCACCGGTATAGATGTTGGGTTGGATATAGGGCTGGAGAAAGCGATTGTTGTGCAGAATATTTCTCCAGCATTGGAGCAGGGGAGTTCGGAGCCTCCTGGGGCCTCTGTAGATGTGCAGGATGATATTGTTTTAGCAAATTTGGCTAAGGCAGTGTTTTCTTCAGGCAAAGGGCGAGGATCGTCTCCTTCCTTGGGGGTGCTGCAATGCCCTCTCAAGAAGGGGCATTTTGAATTTTCTTTGAAAGTTGGTCGTAAGAAGGATGCAGACAAGCTTAAATCTACTGGGGATCTTTTGGTAGAATCTGGTGCTATTAAAACCCTTGAGGCCCACTTCTCTCAACCTTCCTCATGATTATTCTCTCTTGGAATGCAAGGGGGTTGAATAGCACCCCCCGTCAAAAGGCTATTCAAGATTTGATTGTTGTTCATTCTCCTGATATCTTTTGTGTCCAGGAAACTAAGCTTCAGGTGGACCTCATGCTTCAACATGCTCCTCATATTTGGTTTTCTGGCCAGTGTCAGTGTATTGGGTCTAGGGGAACCTCTGGGGGTCTGGCTCTTTTCTGGGATCCTCGTAAGGTTGTCCCTCATTGGTGGATTTCTAGCCAGTCTGCTATTTCTATGGTGGCCTCGATTCTGGAATCTGGTGAGACTATTTTGGTTAGTAATGTTTATGCTCCAATTGATATTCGTGGTAAATCCCAGCTTTGGGCTCATATCAAGTATGTTAGGTCCTGCGCTCCCTTTCTACCTTGGATTTTAGCTGGTAACTTCAATGCTGTGTTGAGCTTGGAGGAGAAAAGGGGAGGGCTGCCTAGGCTTGGCCCTGCTTCAGATATGTTTCGGACTAATGTGGACTCTCTAGCTTTGATGGATGTAAAACCCTCTAATGGAATTTTCACTTGGAATAATAGACAGAGTGGGCCTGAAGTGATTGCCCAGCGGCTTGATCGTTTCCTTGTCTCTTGCTCTTGGGTTAGAGGTACCTTGGTCATTTGCTCTGAGATTCTTGACTGGCGTGGCTTTGATCATTGGCCAATTAAGTTCTCGACTTCAGCTTTTCCAAATCCTAAGAATCCTCCTTTCAAATTCTAGCTCATGTGGTTGCGTGATCCGTCTTTGGGTGATCTTGTGGCTCAATGGTGGCGGGATGGCGCCCCTGCCTATGGTACAGCTATGTATTCTCTGGTTAAGAAGTTGCAATTTGTTAAGTTTCATCTTAAGCGATGGAATAGGTTGAGTTTTGGTAATTTTCAGGCTAGGAAAAGAGAAGCGTTGGACCGCCTTGATGTGATTACCCGTCAGATTCAGGATTTGGGCTTCTCTGAGGCTCTTGGGCATGCTGAATCCCAGGCTCTGAAATTGGTGGAAGAGTGGGAGCTCCGTGAAGAGATTTTCTGGAAACAAAAGGCTAGGATTGATTGGCTTCAAGAGGGTGATCGGAATACGGCCTTTTTCCATCATTCTGTGCAAGCTCGGTGAAATAAGTGCTTTATCTCTTCTCTTGTTAACTCTGAGGGTTTTTTGCTAGCCGGCACGGGTAGTGCGGTTGGTTCGAGGCTGTGGGATGGCTCCTCATGGTCTCGGGTTTGACTCGCTCTCGGGTTTTCCAGGGGTATGGGCTGGCCGGCTGTTGCGTACCCCCAAGAGGATTAGTCTCGCCCCCGCTCGCCGGAATGTCGCTGGGCCGGGTTAATCCCGGGGACACCTCTTGGTTACAAAAAAAAAAAAAAAAACTCTGAGGGTATTTCAATCTCTGCTCAACATGCTCTGTCTAGAGAGGCTTGTCAGTACTACTCTAATCTTTTCACTGAGGATTCTGTACCTGCTGAGGCTGATGAAAATAGAGTCCTTGCTTGTATTCCTTCTTTAATTTCTAATGAGGTGAATGCTTCTCTTATTCGCCCGGTGACTTTGTCTGAAGTGGAGGAGGTGGTGTTTGGGATGAACAAAGGGAAAGCTCCTGGCCCTGACGGGTTCCCAGTTGAGTTTTTCCAGGAGTTTTGGGATATTGTGAAGCAGGATTTGTTAGAGGTGGTTTGTGAGTCTCTTCATAGTAAGCAGATGCTTCATGCCCTGAATGCTACTTTTCTGGTTCTCATTCCTAAGAAGGAAGGTGCAGACAAACTTGATCTCTTTAGACCTATTGCACTCTGTAACGTGGTGTATAAGATTATTACGAAGTTGATGGCTGAGAGACTCAAATCTTGTTTGCCAATGATTATTTCTGAGGAGCAAGGTGGCTTTGTGGCAGGCGGAAAATTCTGGATGGGGTGGTGATTGCGTCTGAAGCCATTCATTCCATGGCTACCTCTCAGGATAGGTCTATGTTTATCAAGTTGGATATGGCCAAAGCCTATGATAGAGTTAAATGGAGTTTTCTTCAGAAGATTCTGCTGGCCTTTGGTTTTTCCTCTGATTGGGTGAGTTGGGTTTTGAGTTGTGTGACTTCTTCCTCCTTTTCGGTTATTGTGAATGGGGAACCTTCTGAGCTTTTTGGGGCTACTAGGGGCCTTCGTCAGGGGGATCTGCTCTCTCCTTATTTGTTTATTATTTTGGCTGAGGGGCTTGGCCGTCTTCTTAAATCTCAGGTTTCACATGGCTTGATTCATGGTTGGCAGTGGGGGATGCGCTTGCCTACGCTTTCTCATCTCTAATTCATGGATGATACCTCTCTTATGGGTTTGGCTCGTATTAGGGAGGCTGATTCCTTTAGGAAAACTTTGGACATCTACCTTGCGGCTTCAGGCCAGAGAGTCAATGAGCAAAATTCTTCTATTTTCTTCTTTAATACTCCTCAAGCTATCCAGCGTAGGATTGCTGCTATTCTGCGATTTCAAATTGGGACTCTTCCCTTCGTCTACTTGGGTATTCCTCTTGCTGTTGGCCGTCAGCCCAGATCTTCTTAGCAGCAGTTGCTTGATAAGCTTAGGCGAAAGGTTACTCATTGGACTCATCGTTGGTTGTCTTCTGCAGCTAGATTGACTCTTCTTAAGTCTGTCATCCAGGCCCTTCCCATCTACAGGTGCTTTGTTCAAGCGGCTCCTATGTATTTCCTTAAGGAATTTGATGCTCGTTCTTGTCAATTTCTTTGGAGCGGTAATTTGTTGTCTTCAAAATGGAGCCTTGTTAAGTGGGAATCGGTGTGTAGACCAAAGCAGGAGGGGGGTCTTGGTTTACGCTCTGCTATTTTGAATGGAAAAGCTCTTGCTGCTAAGCTTTATTGGCGCTGGTGCACCCATCAGCACCAGTTATGGGCTCGTATTCTCAACCTTAAATATCTTCAGGGTGTTGCTTCTTTTGAGGTCCCTCGCTATCCTCTGGAAGGGGGTGGCTCTATGATCTGGCATACTTTGAAAGTGGGGGCGCAGTTGATTAAGGATGCTCTTTTTTGGATCTGTCGTTCGGGGTCATAGACTCTTTTTTGGTCAGATTCCTGGGATAGTCACCCTCCTATTCTTTCTTCTTTTCCTCATCTCTAGCCTCTTTCTGAGGTTTTTAGTGCGGCTGGCTGGGATACTGTGGAGCATTATAAGGTAGCGCAGCATGATGGTTTGGTTCTACGTTTTCGTTGGAAGCACCCTTCTGAGTGGCCACCAGGAGGGTCTGAGGGGGATAGGCGTGAGCTTTCCCAACTTTTGGCTTCCCGTGCTTGTAATTCTTTGAGAGGACTTGATGTCTTGGCTTGGGATGGTTCTGACTTGTCTGGAAAGTATTCTGTGGTTGCTGGTTATAAACAGATTGGTAGGCAGTTGTTTGGGGACATTGAGGTCCCTTGGTGGAAGCAAGTTTGGCACAAGTTGTCATGGCCCAAGTGCAACTTCTTTATGTGGTTAGTGGCTCAAAATCGGTGTCTCACTTGGGATAATTTATGTAAGCATGGTTTTCAAGGCCCCTCTATGTGTGTTTTGTGTCAAGGCTGTGAAGAGAGTGTTTCCCATATCTTCTTCCAATGCTCCTATGCTAGGGAGATTTGGCACTTCTGGTGGGGGGTGTGGAATACGGCCTGCTGACATGTTTCCTCTTTGGTGGAATTTGGGGAATGATGGGGCACGGCCCCTGTTTCTACTTCCTTTCTCCAGGCTGCTTGGGCTATTGGGCCTTCCTTTATTATCTGGAACCTTTGGTTGGAGAGGAATAGGCGGATCTTTCAGGATTTGCGGCTGATGGCTCCTCACCTTTGGAGGAAAATTTTACACTCCTTAGGAGAAACTATTGCGGCTAAGTGTGATATGACTATGCGGGTGGACCCTCGGGATGTTGGTTATTGTAATCGTCTTCATCTTCCTCCTCCGCATCGACAACTCATGCGTAACAAATGTAGGCATCCTACCCTGAAGGTGAATAGGGAGGGAAGATGGACCCCTCCTCCCTTGGGAGTCCTAAAAATCAACTCGGATGGCTCTTCTCGTGGTAATCCTAGTCATGCTGGCATTGGAGATGTGGGTCGTGATAGCTCTGGAGATGTTCAGTTTATTTTCTCTGTGTATAAGGGTTTTCATATGAATAATCTTATGGAGGCTCAGGCTATTTTAGTGGCTGTGGAGCGGGGGAGTCAGTTGGGATGGCGAAGGATCATATGTGAGTTTGACTCCCAGGTTGTGGTGAACTTACTGAAAAGGCAGTATATGGATAATGTGAGCTGGCAATTGGCTTTGATTGTTGAACAAATTCTCACTCTCTGTGCATCTCTGGAGCATGTTACTTTCAACCATATTCCCCATGAATGGAAAGGTGTGGCTGATTGCTTGGCTAAATGGGCTTCCGATCATATGCATGATTGGAATTTGGTGGATCGGGGCCAACTACCCCCGGATTTGTCTCATCAATTGGATCACTTGGTTGAACTTGATAGGGCCATTTAATGGCCTTGCTTTGTAATGTTTCCTTGGTTTAATAATATTTTTACCCCTTTATGTTAAAAATCTGTCGATGTGAAGTTTTAGGTAAGAAAATTGACAAGAAATTACTGATTTCTTCCAAGCTTGAATCTGTCGTGACATGAAGAGGATTAATAACATGCTAAGCAACCGCATTATCTAGTACTTCCGTGGTGAACTTGATGAATACTGCAAATATCATACGCGTTTTTGAGGGGTTATTTCCTTGAATATTCTGAGTGTCCATACTTTATATAGTAGGCTTGTTTGGGTTACAACCTGCAGAATTTGTTGGATGTTTTTTCATTAATCTTACAAATCAAATTGGGTGGTTGTGATTCATCTTGGAATTATTTCTCTGGTATGTTTTCATTCTTTTCAATTTAGATTAGAGTTGTGAGAAACTATCTCCAAGAGTCTTAAACTTTGAGATTCTACCTTAAAGCAAGGGGAAACTGAAACTCATTTAGCCTTTGTCAAGAGTAAAAGGAAAATGGTCTCAAAGACACAAACTTGGATATTACACTGAAAAATAGTGTAAATCGCCTCAGCCTTGCCAAGTGTAAAACCTTATTGTCTCAAAAATCAGAGATTAGACCTAATAGTGCCCTTGCAAAGAGCCAAAGCCCATTGGTCACAAGCTCAAATTACATCTAATAGCTGGAGGAATCAATCTAGCCTTCCAAATAACACAAGCCAATAGTCTTATACTTGAATTATAGGTAATAGCTGGAGAAATCATCCCGGCTTTATCAAGATAGATCCAAGACTAAGAGCTTAAGTTACTGACATAGAGATTATACTCAATAGCAGGAGGAGTCACTTGACCATTTAAGAGTACAAGCCCAATAGTCTCTTGACTCACAGCTTACAACTAATAGCAGGACGAATTATCCTAACCTTTAAAAGACTGAAATTCCAGTAGTCTAACTCAAATTACAGCCCTTCAGCCTTGCAAAGAATTAGATCACAGTATTCTCATTTCTACATACTAGGAAAGAGGAACTGTGTTTTGCTTTGCCAGAGGAAGAGAGCATTACAAGCTGTAATCTGTCTGTCATTGAATTGATAGATTATGTCATTGACTAGATACAACCCCTTAGACAGGACTATGTCTTCTTCATCCAAGAGATATGATGTTTTCTCAAGTTTCAGAGGGGAGGACATAAGAAAAACATTTGTAGACCACATGTATACTTCCTTGGAAAAGGTAGGGGTTAATGCTTTTCTAGATAGCGAAAAGTTGAAAAGAGGGGACAAGATCAGTTCAACAATTCTAGAGGCAATCGACAACAGTGCCATCCTCATTCCTATCTCCATGAACTTTGCAGAGTCCCATTGGTGTTGGAATATAATATGTTGTAGTCAGCAGATTTGTCCAAGTCAACCCCACGTCAAATTGAAGACCATCAGCTTGCCCCAACATATATCATCAGCATTAAATTTTGGTAGGTATTTTCAAATTTGAAAAGGAGTGCTTATTTTTGGGCTTGCAATAGCCACAACATACCTGCAAGCTGCAGTCATTAATGAAATTAGGTAAATTTGAAATTTGAAACTAAGCACTCATTCTCATGAGCTTGAAACAAGACAAGACAAGACAAAAAGGAATGTCTTTTGCAACCGTTGGAGTGAGTAAGAAGTCAATTTTTTTTGTATTGAAGTGAAGACCATGCAGCAGCAGACGAAGTGGAGAATGTTCAGCATGGAATCAGCAACAACAACAACACAGGGAATGTTTTAGCAAACACAACACATTGTCAGTTGTAGTTACATGATTGTAGCAGCTTACATATTTCGGTGTGAGTGTAGCACCTTTTGTATTGGACATCTGTCTAAGTTAGTTTAAGTTTATTTTTGTAGTGTAAACAGAGCATGTCCTTTGAGTTTTTGTATTATGAAGCAAATATGGAATATATGCAAAGTTAATTTATGACTGTTTTGGTTTGCTGACGAATTGCCTCCTCTATGCATATTTTGTGTGTTTATTTATGCTCTGTCCATCTTGTCATAGTAGTGACTTTGTGTTTTATTGCACCCCTGCCCCTCCTCAACAAGTGGTATTAGAGCCCTATTTTTTTGGGCAGTAAGTTTATTGTGGGTGTCTTTGGTAGAGCCCTAGGTTATCTAGGCATTATTTAGTCTTCTCAAATTTGAGAAATATGGCAGGAGGTGACAACAAAGGTTGGTACAAACCACTGAATTTTGATGGGCAGAATTATGATATATGGGCTAAGAAGATGAAAACCATCTTAGTTGCAAATGACCTATGAGAGTTAGTCACAAATAGGTTCAATGATATCACAGACCCAAATGCATTTGTAGCCCTTCCAAATGCACAAAAGAATCAATTGAAGGAGACCCGAATGAAGGATGCAAAAGCCCTTAGCTTGATTGAAGCAGCCTTGAGTGAGGCTATCTTCCCATGTATTGCAGCAACAAATTACTCAAAGCAAGCTTAGGATATATTGCAAAATAGTTATAAAGGGATTGACAAAGTGAGGTTAGCTAAGTTGCAACTCTTGAGAAGAAATTTTGAGACTCTACAAATGAAGGATAATGAGTCTATTTTAGATTTCCACACCAAAGTCTCCGCCTTGGTAAATCAGCTAAGAGTCAATGGAGGAACAATTGAAGAGAAAATGATTGTTGAGAAAATCCTAAGAAGTTTGCTTACTAAGTTTGACTATGTAGTCGTTGCCATTGAATAGGCAAAAGACTTGTCTCAAATGACTATAGATGTGCTGATGGGTTCACTACAAACCCATGAGCAGCGATTGAACAGATTTGCTCCTTCCCTAGAGAAAGCATTCAAAGCTTAGACCAATGCAAGAGGTCAGGGAAGAGGAAGAAACAACAGAGGTAGAGGTCAAAGAGGTAGAGGAAGAAGCAATTCTGAAAGAGGATGTTCTCATAGTACAGAGGAGCCAAGCAGCTCACTATCAGCAAACCAATATCAGAAGAAAAACAACAGCTCAAATCAGAGGTCTAACAAAAGTAATGTGCAGTTTTATTACTGTCACAAATATGGCCATTATGCTTGTGAGTGTAGAAAGAAGCAGTGTGACCATGGAGGCCAAAATGCTAATGTAGCAAATGAGAACAAAGCTGAAAATGACAAACAATCAAATATTTTCATTGTTTGCAACCTTGTTGAATGCAACAATGATGGAGTATGGTACTTGGATAGCAGATGCAGCAACCACATGAGTGGTAACAAGAACTTATTTGCCTCCATAGATAGTAGTATAAAAATAGAAATAAAAATGAGAAATGATGAGAAGGTTCTTGTCATTGGAAGAAGTGTTGTCAGCATCCAAACAAAGAATGGTGAGAAGCAGCAAATCCAAGATGTCTATTATACAACCGGCATAAAACATAACCTATTGAGCATTGGACAAATGGTCCAAAATGGTTATAAAATCTTGATGGAGAATGGAGAATACAAAATATTTGATAGAGGAGGTAGCAAGAGAGTGATGGTTGCAGTGCAAATGACGAGAAAAAAAATGTTTCCTCTTAGGATGCACATAGTGTCTGCGATAGGAATAATAGACCGTCAGCAATAGCATTGTTCGCCAGCACTCACAGCAGTTGCACAACAGTTAACAGTCGAACAACAACTTGCTTTCAAGACAGTCATCAAAGACCCATCCAAACTATGGCATTTAAGGTATGGGCACTTTACCTTTTCAAGTTTGAGTTTATTGTCTAGGAAAGGAATGGTTAGGGGTTTACCATCCATTATAGAATCTGATGGCAAGTGTGAGACTTGCATTTTAGGAAAACAACATAGGCAACCATTTCAATCTAGGTATTCTAGGAGAGCAAAAGCACCTCTTAGTTAGTGCACTTAGATTTATGTGGACCCATGAAAATCCCCACTTTAGTTGGAAATACAGATTTCATGATAGATGATTACAACAGAAAAATTTGGGTCTATTTTTTGAAAAACAAATCGGAAGCCTTTGAGAAGTTTAAATGGTTTAAGGATGCATTTGAGAAGGAGAGTGGTCACTATATCAAAGCCCTTAGAACAGATAGAGGGGGGGAGTAAATCTCCAATGAATTTCTGAATTTTTGTAGGAATGAGGGCATTCACAAACAATTTACAACAAGGTATACTCCACAACAAAATGGAGTGGCGAAAAGAAAGAATAAGACCATTCAAGATATGGCAACAAGTATGCTTAAGGCAAAAGGGCTGTCACACATATTTTGGGGAGAAGCTGTAGCAACAACAATCTATATACTAAATAGGTGCCCCACAAAGGTTGTTCGTGATAGGATTCCACAAGAGGCATGGACAAACAACAAATGGAGTGTTGAGCACTTAAGGATATTTGGGTGTGTGGCATACACACTCATGCCAAAAGAGAAGAGGCAGAAATTTGATGATAAAGGAGAAAAGTGCATCTTCATAGGCTATAGTGAGGAGTCAAAAGCCTAAAAGTTATACAATCCCATCAGCAAGAAAGTAGTAATAAGCAAGGATGTTATATTTATTGAAAATGAAGCATGGGATAGAACGGTGGATGACACCATAGGTATTTCTGTTACAATACCCCTTGATGATGAAAAAGTTGTAGATGATAACAACATAAGGGGAGCTCAAGAGAGCAATAGCTCAGCAAGAAACGACTGTAGAGCATTGGAAAATAGCAGCTCTGATGATCTGCAGCAAAACAATAACTCCAGGCAGTGTTCAACAGAGACAACAATCTATCAGCACTGAACAAAGACAACAGACAAGCAACTCTAGAATTCAGCAGAGCAGTAGCTCCAACAACCATCAGTACAGTAGCTCCAGAGGTTAGAGTAGCAGCAACTCAGAAGCAAACTCGGATCACAAACTCACATCATTGATGCCAAGAAAAACAAAGAGTGAGGGAGATCTATGACAACACATAGCATGCTGATTTTGATGAAAATTTAGATTTTGCTCTATTCTCCTATAGTGATCCAACACACTTTGAGGAAGCGGTGAAAGATGAGAAGTGGTGTAAGGCCATGGATGAAGAGTTGGAGGCTATAGAGAGGAATCAAACATGGGAGTTGATCAATTTACCCAAGGGTAAGCAAGTGATTGAAGTGAAGTGGGTCTATAAGACCAAATGTACTGCAGAAGGGAAAATTGAAAGAAACAAGGCAAGGCTAGATGTGAAAGGGTACAAACAATAGCCTAGAATTGATTATGATGAGACATATGCACTAGTTGCAAGGCTTGAAACAGTGCAGATAGTGATTGCAATTGCACCATACCATCAGTGGAAAGTGTTGCAAATGGATGTAAAGTCAGCCTTCTTGAATGGAGTGTTGAAGGAGGAAGTGTATGTGGAACAGCCACCTGGTTATGAAGTCCCAAGGCAAGAGGACAAAGTGTATAGGCTCTAGAAAGCTCTTTATGGGCTGAAACAAGCACCTCGGGAATGGTATAGTAGAATAGATGTTTATTTGTTGAGCAATGGCTTTAGCAAAAGCAACAATGAGCCCACACTCTACATCAAAGCAGCCAAAAGTGATATCTTAATTGTTGTTTTGTATGTAGATGATCTAATTTTTATTGGTAACAGTGACAACAGAATTGTTGATTTTAAAAATGAATTTGAGATGACGGATTTAGGTTTGTTGAAGTATTTTCTTGGAATAGAAGTTCAACAAACAATGCATGGCATTTTTATTTCACAAGCTAACTATGCCAAACAAATTTTAAGAAGGTTCAAAATGTAGAACAACAAACCTGCAGCCACACCAACAACAATAGGTCTGAAACTATGCAAGAAAGATAGCAGTAAGGAAGTGAACCCAACCCTCTACAAGAGCATGGTTGGAAGTTTGATGTACTTGACATCAACTAGGTCTGATTTAATGTATGCAATAAGCTTGAAATCCAGGTTCATGGAGGAACCTAAGAATACACATTGGCAAGTAGGAAAGAGGATCTTGAGGTATGTCAATGGAACAATAGGATATGGCATCATGTATGCAACATCTAATGAGTTCAGGTTGGATGGTTTCACAAATAGTGATTGGACAGGAAATGTGGATGATAGGAAAAGCATATTAGGGTATGTCTTCAACATGAGATCGGGTGCAATCTCATGGGCATCAAAGAAACAACTGATTGTCTCTCTTAGCACATCAAAAGTAGAATACATAGCGGCAAATGCAACAACTTGTCAGGCTATTTGGTTGAGGAGGATCCTTGCAAATTTACAACAACAAGTTGACAACATAGTCATTCATTGTGACAATGTGTCCTCCATAGCTCTGACAAAGAATTCGGTCTTCCATGGACGAAACAAACACATTGAGATTTGTTATCACTTCATAAAGGAGTTGGTAGAACAAGGTGAGATTGAATTATAGTATTGCAAATCTGAGTAGCAGCTCACCGATATCTTCACCAAAGCATTGCCAAAGGATAGTTTTGAACGCATAATAGACAGGCTTGGCATTTTGGATAGCTTCAAAGATCAACTCCGAAAGGAATCAACAGATTGATAGTTGACTTGTAGATTAAGGGGGGACTTTTGGAATATAATATTCTGCAGTCAATAGATTTGTCCAAGTCAACCCCACGTCAGATTGAAGACCATTAGCTTGCCCCAGCGTATATCATCAGCATTAAATTTTGGCAGGTATTTTCGAATTTGAAAAGGAGTGCTTATTTTTGGGCTTGCAACAGCCATAGCATACCTACAACAATTAATGAAATTAGGTAAATTTGAAATTTGAAACTAAGCACTCATTCTCATGAGCTTGAAACAAGACAAGACAAAAAGGAATGTCTTTTGCAACTGTTACAGTGAGTAAGAAGTTGAAGTTTTTTGCATTGAAGTGAAGACCCTGTAGCAGCAAACGAAGTGGAGAATGTTTAGCACAAAATCAATAACAGTAGCAGCACAGGGAATGTTTTAGCAGATGCAGCACATTGTCAGCTGCAGCTACAGGATTGTAGCAGCTTACATATTTCGATGTGAGTGTAGCACCTTTTGTATTGGACATCTGTCTAAGTTAGTTTAAGTTTATTTTTGCAGTGTAAATAGAGCATGTGTCCTCTGAGTTTTTGTATAATGAAGCAAATATGGAATATATGCAAAGTTAATTTCTGTCTATTTTGGCTTGCTGATGAATTATTGCCTCTGTGCGTATTCTGTGTGTTTATTTATGCTCTGTCCATCCTGTCATAGTAGTGACTTTCTGTACCCCTGCCCCTCCCCAACAATTGGTGCTTGGATGAGGTAGACAAAATGTGCAAATCAAAGGGTAGAATTATACCCTTATTCTATCATGTCAAGCCAACAGATGTAAGAAATCCGGAAAGAGATGTCTTTGTTGAGGCTTTTGAGAAGAAGAAACAAAGATACACACCGGAAAGAATTAATGAGTGGAATAGTGCTCTCTTTAAAGTTTCCTCCTTCTCTGGAAGGTCTACAAAAGACACTGCAGGGTATGTAAGTTGAATCTTTGCAAACTCGCATGGTGTAAATCTAAAATGATACGTTTGCTCGTGATATTTTGATAGGAATTTAGTGGTGTATGTTTCCTTCATTCCATGTCTCATCCATTCAACAAAGGCTTTATAAGCAACACAAGTAGACTTAACAAATTCAGAGTTCTCTCCTTCTGGCCTTCCAAAATTGTTTAGCATTTCTACCTACAACATCCTCCTCTCTCTACAATGACAACAATCTCTATTTCTACTTGGAATTTTCCATCAGTGATATTCTTATCTACCTTTAACTGCCTGAAATAAAAAAACAATGATTAGTGGATAAGAACAATATAATTCTAAGGAATAAAATGAAATAACAACAGCAGAAGGATGAAGTAACTTGAATAGCATAATTTTTAAAATTTCTTGAGATGCAAAGAGCACTTCATGGAGAACAAATAAAGAAGATCAATATCTTTACATAGACACAGTTATCGGATAAGATAAAACAAGAATCATTAAAATTAAAAATGGTAAGTGATTGGATAACTAAAAATAAAAATCATTATAGTAAAAGGTGAAAACTTTCTGGATGCAAACTTGGTGGATGGATTTGTTAAATTGAGCGGATGAAATTGGATTTTATGTACATTGGCTTCTCAACCTTATCTATGACTATAGACATCTCTCCACGTAATTAACATTTTATAATTGCTTCTAATATTAATTATAAGGTTTTATAGCTCTCAAAGCAAGGGCTCACAACATACTTTTCCTCTTAAACTAAGCATCATTCTGGTGTAGGGGAGAGGGGCCCATAGTGGAGGACTCTAACTTCACATTTCTCAAAATTCTATGCAGAAATTTCAAATCACTCCCAATTTTGTACAAAAGTTTATTTGGCAACTCACATGCTTCCATATTTCATTTTAGAGACACATCATCAAATATGGTGCTACATCTGCATGCTTTTTGTTGAGGTATCCAAAAAGGCCCAAAAAGAAAGTGAGACCGATAGTGGTGCACTAAGTCATGTTTTATTAGTGCACTAATGTGGCATCACATGATTTATCAGTTTATGTACTTTATGGATAAAAAGTGTTTTGCGATTGGATATTAAGGTGCTCCACTATGAAACCCACTAAGGACTACTTCTATCCCCACTATTGGACCCCACTCCATTATGTGCCCCTCTTCCCTACCTAAGTTTTAAGCTTATATGATATCATGTTTTCAACAAATTTTAGAATTACGGATGTATCTGTTGTACTTTATTAGCATCTTCTCATATAATATTTTCTATATCATAATGATCTCACTAAACTTTAAATTGCTCTATTTCTCCATTCCAAAGTCATATTGCTCTACATTTCAGTTCTTATTTATTGTTAGGTACATACTGCTTAAAGAGTGACGCATGAAAAATATCACCAATTTGACTAAAACTTGTAGGTAAGGTTAGTCAATAATCCACTAGGTATATTTTAGATCTAAGACTTCAAATACTCCAACATAACAAAATACTAATGCAATTTATTTTCCATTAAAAGAGATTTATAGGGTCTAAATTTTACAAATATTTTATTTTCAATAGAGATACTGTTATAAGTTATTTTCTATTTGGATTACTCTTTTTTGTATCAGGAGCTTCCTTTAACCCTTATCCTATACCTTTTATTTGATGTCTATATTTGATAGGTGCTTCTTTTAACCCTTATACCTTTGATTTGATGTCTATATTTTTCAACATTTCATGAATAATTACAAGTATGTCTTCTATATTATCTAACTTAAAGGTGTTTGACACACACTTCCATATAATGGTTCTTATGGAGTCATTCCCAAGGTAGATTGGAAAGAATTATTATGAGCAAATTCTACTATTGAAAGATTTCTTTTCTTTCGACTTTTAGTCTCTTCAACTATTTGATTCCTTTTGTTTATCCATTTATTTTAGTATGATGTGTTGTACTAAAGTTTAATTGAGTTTCCAAAGCTAAGAGAAAGTTGTCCAAAATCTTGAAGTGAACTTAACATCTCTTAGTTGATATGATATTTCCTATGCAGTCAAAAAATATCATTTATATATATTTTATCTAAGGTTGGAGCATCATTAAGTTTCCTTTTATAAAATGACATACATTGATAATTTTTTCCATGACCACTAATATTATATGATATCTATATGGTGTCATTGAAAACCTTTGTACAAAATCCATATTAATGGATTGCCATATGTCATGAGAATGTAACAATATAGCTAGATGATTATTAACTTGTTCACACTTCATCATTTTACCAGAAAGTGTACTATATCTTTCTTCACTTCATCATTTTACTAGAAAGAGTACTATATCTTTCTTCACTCTTAGGCAAAAGTACAAACTTTTAGGGTAATTTGAAATCCATTTGATTTACTCTTTCATGTCCTAAATAAGGAGCATTATGAGTTTCAATTAAAATTAAGGCCTAGGTTCTCTATGTTATGAACATATAATCTATTAAATTATAAAAATGATCTCATCTTTACCAAAAGTACATCCTTCAATATTTGGATTAGTTCAAATAATCTCTAAATCTATTTCAACTTGATCATGCCAAGAATCATATTTTACTTCCAATAATTCTTGATCTTTGAAAGTGGTTTTAATGGTTGTTATTACCTTCATTCATTCAACACTCTATTTATTTACTCCTAATGTATCCAATCTTAAGACCATATTAAATTAAAACTCCAATCATCTCCATTACTTTTCATTCAAATGCGATTAAGTAGAAATATAATTTAACCCTTGATGATTAGTTTTAAACTCAAATAATTTTCCCAATAATAAATAACTCTATTTTTTAAGAGCATGCATGATTGATTCTAATTATAGATCATGAGGTGTATAATTAATTTCATGCATTTTTAATATTATAAATTTATAAGGAATAATACCTTTATCTAACATAAATTTTAAGCCCTTTGAGGAAGTATAAGTGATAAAAACAACAAGAAGTAAAGGGTTATATTCAAATTCTATTTTAAGGTTTGAACTATCTAGTCATGTTTATTTTTTCAATGGAGCCCTTTATTCTTCCTTTGCAAAGAATTTATAGGGTTGAAATACAAGATAATTCTTTTATTAGCCATCTATAATATCTTACTATTTAACCTATAAATATTCTTACTTGTAATATATATTTTTAGGTATTGACCATTCCCTTACCTTACCATGATCTCCTATTATTCCTCTAGTTTTTTATTAAGGAAAAAGCAGGTTTTGAAGGGACCCAAAACCCTTTACAAATAGATTTTGAATGGATTTGGAACCCTCAACCAAAAAGTTGTTTTAGCATAAAGACCATGAAAGCACAGACAACTAAGGGTTAAAAAGGAAACCACAGCCAAAGTACTAAAACCAAACAAAACTGCAAGAAAAATAGCATACAACCAGCCAAAAACCAACCCCCAAATAAGAGCCATCAAGATTTACATTTAGAGCTACTCTTGTGGGATCGGAGAGTAATGTCAAAAGAAGGCTTAGAGAACTTTCCTTTCTTTCCCTTTACAATAATCCAACCCTCTTCCACTTGCGTTGCCTTATCAAGCTAAGCCATCGCACTATTATCCTGAATAAAAATGCCTGCAGCCACAATCTTAGAGAATTCATTTGAATTTCTCCCTACAGGTGTGGCCTTATTAGGAGAGCCACCATAAATGATAGTCGGAGCACTATCACCAGAAGTGGCATCCTTAGGCTTATTCTCTCTCTCTTTAGGGGTTTCAACATGGTAATCTTGCACAACATCAACAACCCCACCATTTGAGACATCCGGAGAGGATGCCCTAAGACCCCATGATTCCAAAGCAACCACCTCAAAAAAAATCCTATCTTGCTCAAATTTTTTCTCAATAGTATAATGTTATTGACAAGCACCTTTCCACCATGTAGTCATCATTATTTTTTTTCTCAAATCCACATTGTGCAGCAACATGACCTGTTTTAAAACATCTTCTACATCGAAAGGGAATCCCTTCATAGTCCAAAGATTGGACCCAAGAACCCTTAGAAGATTTAAGTAAAATCTCAGCATGAAACCCTTTTGAAACATCCATTTCAACCAATATGCGCGCAAAGGTGGAGTGAAAAATATCAGAGGATTCATCATCCACTAGTAAAAAAATCTCCAAGAGCATCGCCCACTTCCTCTAAAAGAGGATCAACCCATAAATGGAGGAGAAGATTAGGAGGCCAAACCCAAATCGAGATCTAATTGAAAATTTCACAAGAGGGGTTGAAATCAGCATGCCAAGGCTTAATCATCAACAAAAACCTGTCCTCCTAGCTAAAAAAATGATCACATAAAATTTTGTTTCTATCCTGAGCATTATCAAACTTAACAACAAAAAAACTCCTTAGCCATAGGGAAATATGGACTTTACTAGTAATTAAAGGCTCTCATTCTGTAGAGATCTAAGAGTGTAGTTGAAGAAGGCTAGGCCAAAAACCCTTAAAGTGACAAATCACCCCATGTAAGGAGAGAACAGAAGCATTATGATCAATTTCCTTTACCGTCTCAGCTTTCAAATCAACGGAGATAGCATTTGCAACAAGAATAAACCCACCATTCGACTGTCTTTCATACCGTAACCTCGGTGTCGTGGCTTGTTGCGTTTAGTTCTCTACGACCTTGCCACCGACGCTGCAAATCGCGCGAGCCCCTTGCCGTTGGCCGTTTTGACCCTTCAGCCCTACATTTTCCCTTCAGCCGTCTCTGGCCTGCTCTCTGTTTTGGCCCTTCGGCCCTACATTTGCCCTTCAGCCGTCTCTGGCCTGCTCTCCGTTTTGGCTCTTTAGCCCTACATTTGCCCTTCAGTCGTCTCTGGCCTACTCTCTATTTTGGCCCTTCGGCCCTGCATTTTCCTTTCGGTCGTCTCTGGCCTACTCCCCGCTCGCGACCTGCGCCGCTGAGTTCTCCGTCATGGCCTAATTTTCAATCAATTGTTTGTCAACATTAATTACTATTATTCGTCTAGTTGATACAATATACCCTAGAGAATTTTTTTTTTCTCGCAAAATGTATATTTTGATAGTATTCCATAAAAATTATGTTATCTTAGCCTTTCAAGAGTAATTGGAGGTAGAATCAGTGTTGTTTTTCATTTTTAGAGTAGATTAGGATGTCATCTAGAAATACTAGTAAAAATTAATCTTAAGTAATTTCATGATGTTGATATCTAGTTTGAAAGGTTATTTTTGAGATATCTTTATCTTTGATTCTTAGTTGGTGATAGCCTAATTGAAGATAAAAAATTTAAAACACATTTGGTCCCTTTATTTGATCAAAGAGGTCTTCAATACAAGGAAATACATCTTTTTTTTGTTGCCTTATTTAGCAATTGATAATCTATACACAAGCCTACATTTTAATCTTTTTTTTGAAAAAATAATTGATGTTTCACTTGGCCAAATTAATCCCCTTCCTAGTAGCTCCTCCAATTGCATCTTATTTTTAAGAAATTCAGTTGTATTCCTTTGATAAGGAGGCTTAGCTATGAGTTCAATTTTATGAAGTTAAAATTTTTTGTAGGAGGTAGTTGTTGATAATTCCTTTGGAAGATATCCTTACATTCTTGAAGGAAATGAGAGTTTTCAAAACTTGGGCTATCTTTCTCATCTTTCTCATCTAATTTTACTATAAACATTTGAGCTCCTTTCCTCTTTTCTTTCTTTATTTGTGTTGTTGATATATTTTTCTATATGTATGGGTCTAACAACTCCTTATATCTTAAATTTATTTCTTTCATCATCAATCTATTCTATCATTTTATTATAATAGTCTACACCAACTTAGTGATTAGTCAACCAACTCATTTTGATGATTACAGGTCATAGGACCCTTAAGAGGCCAAATACAAATCTGTTGGAAAATATATAAAGGATCTAAATATTTTGGTGAATGTTATTGATGTATCACATGGAATTTATACAAGGAAAAGAAGTGAGTGATTGAATGAAACAACTATAGATAGTTAATTGTATACACCCGTACATCCGCTACTAAACACGATGTAATATAACCACATTAATAATAATGCAACATTCCCCCCTTATTACATTGTTCCTACAACTTTATCCCTAAAAACTCTAATTCACCTTTTAAGGGACCCGCCCTCCCCCCTCCCCCCTTAAGGTTTACATAACAAAACTTGTTGATTACAAAATATGTATATATTCTTGAGAAAAATTTCCTTCTAAAGAAACAAATCTTGAATCAGGTGAAACTTCTCCAAAAGCTTCAAGCTAAATTTTCGAGTTCTTCCTCCATGAACTCTCAAACCAGAGACCATAGTTATTAGACAACCACCCTCGACAGGTTGTCTCCTTGACCCTCATAAAGGTATAACCCTTGGTCCCTGGTTGTAATTATTGGACAACCACCCTCAGCTGGTTGTCTCCTCGACCCTCGCAAAGGTGTGATCCTTGGTCACAGTCTCGTGAACCATCTAGGAAACAATGCATACTAAGCTCTTCATCAAACCCCTTACCTGTCTCCAAAAAACAAATGTCACAATACATGTATCTTCAAATCTATTAGAAATAACAAAGAAAAGAAAATAAAACCAAAAACGCTTCTCATACAAAGCATCATCTCAAAGCAAGAAGCTAACTTGAGATGATGGAAATTATTCCATCCTCTAGTGCCACCAACCTCTAATTTGATCTTATTATAGTTTAACCATTTGATATCTTGGAAGATTCTTTGGAGGCCTCATTAGATATTGCAAAGATAGCCCCAATTTGAATGTCATTTACAGTTTTCTTATTTCTAATGTAACGACCCTTGATATAGTCAAAGAAAAATTCCCTCTTTGAATCTAGCTTCACCAAAAGCAATACAAATCTCATCATAAATTCACTCTCAAACACCAATAGTAAGAAGATAGAGTACTTTGAATACCATGTTATGTATTTCACTTCTTACAAAGAAAAGATCCCCTTTTCTCATTGGGTGATAAGCTTCAAACAAATAGAGATTTAAATAGGCATCAAACAAATTCATGGTGGCATTCTTGATGGCATTATCAATGGGAAAAACATAAATGCACTTACCATATTTAACATCAAGACATTCATGAACTATAACCACATCTCCCATATGCATCCAACATATAACATTCTTTGTAATGACTAGAAGAACAACATCTTGCAACTCAATGGTCTCAATATTGAAACTGATAGTGGGAATGGAAGTAAGGATAACATCGAGTTTCAACTTGTACAAAATAGTAGTCTTACCAGCATCCAGATCCATCATCAAAATACACATCTTCTTATTCTTGAAATAAAAAAGATACTCAAAAAAAAAATGACTCATGGCTTCATTATGGCAGTAGGCACTTGTCATACTCCATTCTTCCAGTGCTTCAGATAATCCCCAATTCACGAATTCCATCTTAGAGCCCACACTATATTTTCCATAGATTTCAAGATTGGACTAAATTTTAAGCACCATACCATCAGTAATGAAAAAGCGTTTTCTTGATGGCCATGGTTTACATCAGCAACATATTACAAATCAAATGGAGATGAAAAAACCAACCCGACAAATGTACTTCACCATTATTTCCTTTATGATCACATTCTGAGGAAGAAACTCATCTTCCTCAAAATCATCCTCACCATACATCTCCCTAATCTATTTTCCTTTGGAAATACTAGGGTCCTCAGAGTTTAGGGCTTTTACAAGTCTAACAAACTTACGGCCCCCAAACCCTTTGGAATCACAAATATTAGTCTCCATAGGAACATTATCCAACCCGTTAGCATCAGAGATGCCAACAACTCCCACAATAGGAATGGGGCATTTAGGTTTTTTCACAACATTACCATGTTGTTTCTTAAGCACATTAGGGGATACCACCTTTCATTTCTTCATCGATGAGGTCTCGAACAGCTCAAGCTTGTGAGCTAGGATCACAGCATGCCCTTTACCCTTTTTACCCAAACCCACCTTGATAGTAGAGCAAGGGCTAGGGTTTTTAGAAAACACAAATATACTAAGAGGGGGGGTGAATCAACTTATATCCCTCAACTTAATCCAATTAATTTTGAAAATCAAAACTTATTACTTTCTTAACCAGATAAAGCATTCAAAGCATAAGCACACAACCACAACACCAAATTTACGTGGAAAACCCTACAAGGGAAAAACCATGGTGAGAAAGTTACTTGGAGCTACTATCCAAATCCAACTCGCAAAAGTAAAACTAGATTTATAACACAATTTTATGGTTTCAACCAAAGGAAGTTTACAACTCCCTGCTAATTACAACACTTACAAAAGGAGACTAGAACCTCAACATACAACACTTGATGAATTCAAATAATCAACTGTCATCACAATACCTCTATTTCCTTTGACTCACTACCTTTAACATATACTCATCACACTTCTACTTTAAGCTCACTGCCTTCAACACTTCACTAACACACTTCTACTTTTGGCTCACTGCCTTCAGTACATGTCTGCTTTCGACTCACTACCTTCAACACTTCACTCACACACTTCTTCTTTCAGCTCACTGCCTTAAGCAATTCACTCACATCTTTTGCCTTCAGCTCACTACTTTTGGCATATATCACTTTCAACACTTTAAAATCTTAACATACTTTACACACACTTGATCTTTTATATCTTCCACAAGCTTCAAAAAGTTTCTCCTTTTTGGCCAAAATGAAATGTATGACATGAAACATACAATGACCATAAGAAAGTCAACTCAAAACATCTACGAGAAAAGGAAATTGAATATGGTCCAAGCTAAGAGATAAGTAGGGCCTATTTTACATCTGCACACAATCCCATGCTGCGCACACCACAAAAACTTGGCGAAAACATCTCAATATTCCAAATTTGATCCAGGTGGATACTTGTCGTCAAAAATTGAAGCATTCCACATGCTCCATATTTCATCACCATGTCAAAGATCTTGTGAAGAGCTTTCCAATGCATTTTGAATGGACCAAATCCAAGTCCATATGTGAAAGTTATGGTCGGTCAAAGTTGAGGGTTGACCATGATGATGCGGCAAGAATGATGACATGGCAAAAATGATGACATGACTATTTAAAATAGAATTTAAAATTTGAATTCCCTTATATTTAAATTATTAAACCTTTTAAGTTTTAAAAGCCCACACTACGAGATTTTTAAGGGGATTTTTAAAGATTCTTAAAGATTTTTAAGGATCTTAAAAGATTTTTAGAGGATTTTAAAAGATTTTAAGGGAGATTTTTAAGGGCTTGAAATATCATAAAAGATATTTTAAAACTAAAATTAAAGTTAACCTCCAAACTTAAAACAAATTTAATCCCTTATGATTTTTATAGCCCGAAATTATGAGGGCCATGAATATACGGCCCAAGACAGTTTGGTTTTATTATAGTTGTTAAAACTAATATTAAAACTAATCAACCTCTAAATGGCTTTCCTACGAGAAAAGACAAAAATAAATAAACAATAGGGAACTCGAATGGAAGAATTTTTATTTTTTAAGGGGGTAATGGTTGAGATTATTTGTAAAAATAAGGGAAATTTGTTGTAAGGGGGTTATTTTATTAAATATGGTGGTTTAACCCCATATGGGAAACTTATGTATAAAAAGGGGGGAATTTAGGACTTGGAATAACCAAGTGGTGATTTTTATGAGAGAATTCTGAATTGTGGAGAGAATTTTGTATGGAGAGTTTGAGTGTCTGAATTTGTGCATCGAAGGAGTGTTACTCTTTTGCACTTGAAAGAGGAAGATTTTGAAACTCTTGAAGACTTGACATTGTATTCTATTGATGCCTTGTAATCAGTTTGGAGCATAATCAAGGATTAGTCACTCTTTGGAGAGGGGCCCAGAGATGTAGCCATATTAGCGAACTCTATTATCAACTTGTGTTTTGTCTTCTCTCTTCTATCTCTTATATTTTGTTCATCACTTTATTATTGCTTTGATTATTTAAGCATTTTAAATTACGTAATTACATTTTCAAGACCTTCAATTTAATCATTGTGAAAGTTATTATTCACATGCAACAATCCTAGATCCTAACATCAGATCAAAGTCAGCCTAGCAAACACTTAACCCTCCAAATATTAACTCCAGACCACAAGTCGTATCAAAGAGACCAGATAACATCATGCAAATCACATTACAAGCATTGAATGATATTTAAAAACATTTCCATATACCATTTTTACATCTTCACTCAACATTATGTTGGAACAAGCAAACAATCACTAGATCTAACATCTCTTGCAAGCCCAAAGAACACAGACTTGAGATAGATCATTGAAAACCAAATGTGTGGTACACCACAAAACAATATGAAACTAGAAGAGATGAAACATAAAGACAATATAAACTCATTCTCCAAACTGCAAAATCACAACATCAACTACGAATAAATGTAGAGCATTTCTCTGAACCTTCTTAACTGTAACAACATAGTCTATACTCTACTAGTTCAAGGAACTTATGGGGTAACTTTCATCCCTAAAAAATAGGGACATATATGCTTCACACCTTACTTTGTCTAACTTCCAAACCACGAGGCTATATCTTCAAATGTGGAGGAATGTAGAGCATTCTACAGATCTTTCCATTCTAACTTCCTGAGTCATTGATTATGTGAAAACCTTTCATACATTCTTTCACAACTTATGTGATTCTTTACATCAAGAGACAATGAATACAACATTCACAACATCATATCAACAAGAAGAAATCACAACTTCATAATAATATTCACATATACATGAGCAACAAAAGAGAGGCAAAAATATGTATAGCATCCTCATGAAAACCATCATCATGTCGAACACTTCTGATCATCACATACATTGCAACATTTGCAACCTTTCACATACTACTACTTGTAGACACATAAAATTGTCCTAGGCTTGCAACTCTTGATTATTCAACATTGCCCCTTTCATTCTTAATAATTAAATAAATTTTAATTATTTAATTATTTTCTAAAGTCATAATTCTTCTATTAATTAAATAATTTTAATTATTTAATTAATTCATTTTTATCTTTATTCTCTCTTGATTAATTTTATTTATTTAATTACGTCACTAATTATCCCCTTCTTCTAAAAATTAAATAAATTCTTATTTATTTAATTTTGTCCACTTTCCACTATAATTAAATAATTATTCTAATTATTTAAATATTCATTAGCCTTTTCTCTCATTAAAATTAAATAAATTT
>VDFB02374763.1:0-17055 GCA_007258455.2 Sequoia sempervirens | reverse complement strand
GCATCAAATTATATCAATTAAACTTTTAATTTGTTTGTCTTTTTCAAAAAAAATTGTCAAATATTGTTTACCTTCCTCATTCCATTGTTGCACCTAAAATTACAAATCTTCAATAATTTAATCTTTTTGTTCTACTTGAATCTTAAAAGTTGCAATTTTTTTTTATCTCTTTCCTTCAAAATAGTAGTGTGTACATCTATTTCCTCATGTTGTTGATTGATTTGTTCTTCATTTTGCTTCAATTTACATTTCAACTGAATAATTTTTTCTTTTAATTCTTCTAACTTTGTTTCTTTATGATCAAATTTCTCAACCTCTATATTGCTAGAAAAAGGAAAATTAAGAATTTCTACATCATTACTAGTTATATTTTCTTCATCATGTACCTCAAATGAACCTTTTTCAGTAATATTGGCAACCAGGGGAGACAATTGTTCGTTAGATTCATCCTCAACACCCATATAGTGCGGGAATTGTTCCCCTACCTCTACTTGTCTTGACTGAAGTGGCACATCCTCTGCCTCAGCCTTAGAGGATTTACTGGTTTGTTTTTCACTTTCTTTTGTTGCTTCTTCACATGACTGAACCTCAGTTTCTAATGATTGGGTTTCAATATTATGTGGTTGGCAATCATGCCTTTTCCTTTTAGGGGCATGCAATTGATCACAAGCTACGACACCACTAATTTTAGTAGACAATCACTTACTTCTCCTTAAAGGAGGTGTTTGCAATTTTTTTTAGACCTCTTTTTCCTCTTACAAGGAGTACCCTCATCTCCAAAATTTATTATGTCTACATTTTCTTGATTTCCAAGGGCTTTTGAAATATTGGGTGAAATTTTCGATGCTTTTCCGTTAGGAGTTGTTTTGGCATGTTGAGGTTCAAAACATATTGAGGCTTAGGGGAAAGCTCTTCCAAATTTTGAGTCACCTGCCTAGATGATTCACCTTCTTCAAAATGCCTTGTGGGCTCTGGTTTTTAAAAATTTTGAAGTTTTTTTTCCATTTTTCTTTGGAAGTGATGTTTACAGATTAAATGGATAAGTCCATGATGTTTTAGCAACCCTGAACCAATTTTGAATCTTTCTATCATGTTAACAATAGAATCATTAAGAAATGCATGAAGATTAACCCTAAATTCAGGGTTTCCAGCGTCATGGCACAAATGAATGAATAGCCAGAAAGGTGGACCTACTATGAAATCACTTTGTCCCTCACATGTGAAATATTTAATAATCCAAGCCACTGATGTTCTACATGGCTCTAGAATTGAAATTCTTTGAAATCCCTTGTTCTTCCCCCCAGTGGTAACAAGCAAAGGACTAGGTTCACCCTCCCAACTAAAAATTTCTACCATTCTCTTATAATAAATATTGGTGGTTTCTGAAAAATTTATACCCTCATTTCTAATACCAGATAAATAGGAAATGATTTGAGGTCTTACCTTCAATCTATTGCCATGTACTATAGATTGATCATCCGAGAAATTCTCTACAAATTCTTTTACCATATGTTCATTGTGTCCCTCAAATTTCTTCATAAACTCTAGCCACCCAACCCTCTAAAATAGTTATGAAATTTTACTCAGTGCTAATAAATTATTTGTGGAAGCTAGCTCTGATTTTCACTTAGCTCCTCCTATACTGTGTCTTTTTTGTAGTTTTGCTTAGTTTCTACTAAATGTTGGTGCTCAAAAAACTGTTTAAACAAAGCTATAATGCAGAGCGAAGAAAATGTAAACTTTGCAACCACTTGTACTTTGATACAATTGATGGGACATGAATTAATTTTTGCATTTGGGATTCAAAATACTTTTATTATTACTTTGCATGGGAAAAAGCACAAAAACTATCACACCTCAAGAAAACGTACAATCCACACAATTTACTAAGTTTGGAAAGAGGTGATGGAACGTGCCAATTTATTTATTTTTATTCACAATAATTACCTACTTAAAGTCAAAGTTGTACATACCTTACGTCCCATCATTGATTTGAAAATAGATTACCTTTGCTGACGTAACAGTATAATCCAATGGGATGGCGAGGGTGGTGATGAATTTATTATGAATGAGGATGGGATGGCTACATAATTATTATGATGGAAAGTAGCCATACTAATTTTGATTTATTATGATAGGAGATGGCAATGAAGGGCATGGATTTTGAAGGTGATGGCGATATGTAATGATGAGAATGTGTATGACGCTAGAAATATCAAAGCTTTTGGAAAGGAAGAGAATTACAAAATTTTGGAGCATCGCTAGAAGATGTGGGTGAGATGAGGATAAAAATTCTAGAGCATGGTGACAGATGCGCCCAAAATGAAAAAGTGAAGTGGAAAAATTTCAGAGCATCACTAGAAGATGCAACTGGAGTGAAAAAGAAAATTTTGGAGCATCATTGAAAGATGTCACCAAAATATAGCAACTGAATTTTTGGAGCATCTCTAAGAGATGCATCTAGAAGCAACAACAAAAAATTTGGAGCAACGTCGAAAGATGCAGTTGGAAGCAACAACAAAATTTTTGGAGCATCGCCAAAAAATTCCATTGGAAGAAGAAAGTATAATTTTTGGAGCATTGCCAAAAGATGTCGCCAAAAGGAAGAAACAACAAAATTCTGGAGCATCGCTGGAAAAATATAACCAAAATGGAACAAGAAAATTTCTGGAGCATCGACGAAGATGTTATCAAAAGAAGGAAGCAAAATGAAGGACTTTGGACTTAGAATTTTGGGAGCATCATTGGAAGATGCACCAGACTGTAGGAAAAAAATAGGGAATGACACCAGTCAGGCATGCAAGTTTCGGAGCATCGTAGCAATCGAGCCTATAAAAACTGGAGCATTGCAGCAAGATGCTCTAGAATTTGTATTTGATTAATCATGATGTCCTACAAAACAAAAAATGAATTTTAGCTAAGTCCAAAAGATGAAAAATTCAAGAGAAATGCCTTGAAGTAATTACAAATGCATACACATGATATTTTTTTTAGACTAAGTGAATATTAATCTGAACATTCCATTGGCTCTGTCATAGCAGATTCAATGCATTGAATTTCACCTTACATTTCTACCATCCTTGTAAATTCCTCATTAATTGGTTTATGGTAAATACGTAATCTATGTTTGTTGACTAACGGGTTTCAAGTGTCACCATTAATGGGCTTGAGTTGCACTACTCCATTTGAAAATACTTTAAAAATTTCATATGGACCCAACCAATGAGTCCTCACTTTCCCTTGATGATCTTTATATTAGGAATCGAATAACAGTGCCCAATCCCCATTATAGAACTCTCTTTCCTTTATATGTTTATCATGCCAGTAATTTTGTTGGTGTTGAACTAGCTCAATTTGGTGGACAACATCTAAACAAAGTTCATCTAATTCACTAAGCTGTAGGACTCTTTCAACCTGGGCTCGTTTGAGATCTAAGCCTAACTCCATTGTTGTTCTTAGGGTTTGAAGTTCAAATTCAATGGGTAGAAGTGGTTTCTTCCCAAAAACTAACTTGTATGGACTAAAACCAGTGGTTGATTTCCAAGTTGTGTTATAAGGCCAAATGACTTCAAGTAGTTTTTTGGCCTAGTCTTTTCTCCTTGATGAAACTATTTTTTTTAGAATATTCTCAAGCTCCCTGTTAGTGACTTCTACTTGACCATTTGCTTGAGGGTGATAGGGTGATGACTTCTTATGGATTACTTGGAAATGATAAGTGAAGGCTAACAAAACTTTGGACATAAACTAGGGTCCTTGATTTGTGACAATTGTTCTAGGGGCTCCAAATCTGAGAAAAATCTTATTATACAGGAAGTCAGCTACTTGTTCTTCCCTAGCAACTCTTAGAGCTTAAACTTCTACCCACTTGGTCAAATAGTTGGTACATACCAAAATATACTCTTTTCCTTGTGAAGGGGGGTCTATAGGACCAATAAAATCCAATCCCCACTTTTCAAATGGTTCAAGGACTACTGGGTTTTTAGAGGAATTTCATTGGATGCAGTGGGTCTCCCTACTCTTTGGCATTATTCACAATGATGAACATATTTTTTTACATCTTTACGCATAGAGGGCTAGTAATATCCTACACCCAAAATCTTATGGGATGTCCTCTTGGAAGAGTAATGGACTTTGGAGGGGTCATCATGGAAAGCTCTAAGGATGCTATATGTTTCATCTTCCTTGACACAACATCGTAAAACCATATCAGGACCAAATCAAAATAATATTCCATTAATCCATTTGAACAGAGCGCTTTCTCGAACGAGGTGTTTCTTTTGTTTTGATGTAAATTTTGGTGGAAAATTTGAAGTGGCCAAGTAATTGGCGATGTCAGCAAACCAAGGGGTTTTAATGGAGATGGAAAATAAATTTTCATCTATAAATTCATCCCAGATAGGAGCACAATCTCTATTGTCTTGTTTGATCTGTAATAAGAAATCTACAACTACGTTGAACTTTCTAAGTTTGTCAATAATGGTCACATTGAATTCGTGTAGAAGCAATAACCACCTAATTATCCTTTTGTTTACTAAAGGTTTGTTCATTAGGTACTTGATAGTTGAATGGTCTGTGAACATAGTCACTTTGTACCCTATAATGTAATATCAAAATTTCTTGATTGAATGTACTACAACTAGAAATTCTTTCTCTATGGTGGTATAATTCTGTTTAGTGGGAGTCAAATTCTTACTAATGAAATAGATAGCATACTTTCCCCCATGCTCATCTTCTTGACCTAAAACCACTCTAATAGCATCATCAGAAGCATTTGCACAAATATGGAATGAAAGGTTCCAATTAGGTCCACGTAGGATAGGAGCAGAGATGAGTTTCTCCTTAATGATCTCAAATGATGATTGACACTCTGCTATCTAGACAAACTCTACATTCTTTTGAAGGAGGGAAAACATAGGGGATGCAATCTTGCTGAAATTTTCTATGAATCTTTGGTATTATCCAATATGTCCTAAGAAACTTCTAACATCAGTTTGGTTTTTTGGAGTCTCAAGTTGTATTACCTCAATTTTCTTAGGATCCACTTTTATCCCTTCAATTGAAATGTGGTGTCCCAACACTATCCCTTGTTCTACCATTATTAGGCATTTTCATGACTTAGGGATAGCCGATGGCCTCACATCGCTTCAATACTTTGTCTAGATTTTGAAGGCCTTCATCAAAAGTTGACCCATACACATTGAAGTCATCCATGTAGACTTCCACATAGTCATTCACTATCTCAACGAATATTGCTAGGATAGCTCTTTGAAATGTTGCAGGAGCATTACATAGCCTGAAGGGAAGGACTCGTTATGTGAATGCTCCCTAGGGCCAAGTAAAAATTATTTTTTCCTTGTCTTCTGTTGCTACTTGTATTTGGTTATATCCATTGAATCTATTTAGGAATGAGAAATACTTCATTCCAACCAAATTATCCAAGACTTGTTCTACATACGGTAGAGGGAAGTAATCTCTACGGGTAGCTTTGTTAAGTTCCCTATAGTCAACGTGCACTCTCCACTTCCCATTTTTCTTTGGGACCACAACTAGAGGCAAAACCCATTTACTGTTAGAAATGGGATAGATGAATCCTACTTACAAGAGTTTCTCAATTTTTGTTTTAATAATGTCTTTCAAGGCAGGATTAAGTCTTCTTTGTGGTTGATGAAAAGTTTTAACATCCTTAGTATAGATGTGATGGGTACAAAAACTTGGGTCTATTACTCTCATGTCTATATAATCCCAAGCAAAAGCTTTAGATCTATTCACCAAAACATCAAACAATTTGTGCTCTTCTGGATCTATCAACCAACTGTTGATAATCAAAGTTTTTCCTGGTAATAACATGATGGTTTTGACTCCTGGATGGTTAGAGGTGATAGTATAAAATTCTCTAGTCAAAGTTTTGAGAGGAAAGCTATGTGGTATGGTTCTATGGAGTTTGGCAATATCTTCGAAGAAGTGATCCATTTTTTGAATGATATTAGCTTGAGGACAAGGTAATCCCATGAAGCTAGTGTAATCAAATTCAGTATGATCAACATTGATTGGCTTCCCTATAATCTCTTTTGTATCTACCATTTCCTCATCACTTGAATCTATGGTAAGATTTTCCATATTGTTTTCTAGTTCATCTTCCAACTCTTCACCATGTTGTTTAATTAATACCATTGCAAGTGAGGCTAGATTCTCTTGTTCGTTGGGACCGTCTGGTTCATTAACCCAAACTTTGTTATGTTTGGCATGTTTAGTGAGGGGATACATGAATAAATGTTTACTATTGAAATGGTCATGTGAAATGGTCATTCCTCCATCCCTGCAATCAATCTTGGCTACAACTGTAGCCAGCCATAGTCTTCCTAGGATTATCAGATAGTTGTCCTTTGGTGTGAGGGACTGGATTATTTGGAAGTCTACTGGATATTCCAAACCATCAACCTTAACAAGAACATTTTCTATAACACCTTTGGGAATAGCTATGGATTGATTTGCCATCTACAACATTGTAGTTGTGGGATGTAAATCAATGAGTCCCAACTTCTCCATAACATTGATCATCATTACATTAATGGCCACTCCTAGGTCCAAAAGTGTGTTAGGTATTGCTACTTCATTGATTGTCACTGCTATAAGTGGACTACTTGGATCATCATATTTTGTAGCTGTGGTTTTTCCAGCCAAAAAGTCAGTTAGATATTTGTTTATGTGAACATTATTAATTTGTTTTGGTTTCCTTCTTGGTTTTTTGATGCAAAAATGTTTGATTAGTTGGTTTAGTTCGGGGATCTCTTTTATTGCTTGTAACAAAGGAACCTCAATTTGAAGTTGTTTAATCTCTTATATCAGTGCAGTTTCAGTGGATAAGGTCATTTCCAGAGGGTTTTTCAAAGTGGTTGGTTTGAGACACTTCGAAAAAGGTGCTTGATTTTTCTCTTTCAAGGTGGAGTCCTTTAAAGGATCAGTTGGACACTGACCACCCTCCTCTTGAGGTAACTCAAAATTTCCATATGAGGATTGTGGAAGGGTCTTGTCTTGATTACTCACTGGGTTTTTTTCTAAGGTGTGGAAGATGTATTAGTTGTTTCAACAGATTGTTTAATCAACTCATCCAGGATCTCAACTATTTTAGGCTAATGGAGTGTTTTTCCTCACCTTAATTGTAGGTTTCCACAATGGATAGCATTAAGTCTAGTCATATTTTCTTGTTCTGTGGAATACACTGGGGTATTTTTTTGATTATTCTTTGGATTAGGGACAGGTTGTGCTGGGAGTTGGGGTTGGTTAACCTGCTCACTTTTTTGAAGGTTCTGAGGGGTTGGTAAAAGTTTCTACTAAGGATTAGGCATCCTCCAAGGCCCAGTGTAAAACTAATTTTGAGGTTGATTCCATTGAGGAGCAAAATTTTGAGGATACCATTATTGTTGAGTCTGGTTTGGCCATTGGGGGTTTCCCCGAGACTGATTTTCCCATTTAGGTGGTCCCCAAGGATAAGCTTCGTAGTTAGGTGGTGCTTGAGGCCAAGGTGTCACCCATTGATTATTATTCCAATTATTTTGGGGTCACTAGGTGGGATTTGAGTTCTATCCGTAAGATAAATTCTCTCTGGGTCTTTGATTCACAAGATTGATCTCCTCTTCAATCTGAGTTGTCCTCTTCTTGGAATTTTTAATTGCATTTAGGATCTCACATTGATTAGTAGCATGAATCTTCTCACAAACTTGGAAAACGTCAACTTTATCCAAGGGACATTTTCTTAATAGATTTTTGTTTTGAAACCTAGGAAAATAGATGGATAAGGTCTCAAGATTACATGTTTTGGAATCTATTCCATCCAGTGTGGTGTTTAATTGAACAAGAATGTCAGGCTTGATATTTTCTATCTCCTCATGTAGTTTACCTATTTCATTGGAACCTCTGAAAATATTAGATTTATGAATACCTCCTCGAGTACGAGAGAAATTCTGGCATAACTTAGTGATATCATCGATTCCAAGTTGGGATACATCTCCTTTTCCCATTAAGTCTAGGCTTCTCCTAGCATCTTCATCAATTCCCTTGAGAAATATAGTCTTTATAATTTCCAAACTCATGGCTTCTTTTCCACATCATTTAGATAAGAAGATGAACCTATCCTGGTAATCTTCTAGGCTTTCATCTTTGTTCTACCTTAGTTTGAACAACTCCTTTTTCCTATCACTGACTAGCTCCTTTTTCCTATCACTAACTCTATAGTAGCTCTAGTATTTTTCCAAAAAGTTAGACTCCATATCATCCCAAGAGGTTCTTGACCTTGAAGCTAATCCCATGAACCAACGCATTGCAACATCCTTCAGGGTGGAGGGAAATTTTTTTAGTTTTTGGTTATCATTTTTGTAGTCATATGTCTGACACAACACTTTGAATTCAAATAGGAATTGGTCAGGGTCTTCAAAGGATAAACCTCTAAAAGTTGGTAAGAAGGTTGGTGAAATGTTTTTCATAAGTGTATTGTCATCTTGATTGAGAGCAATAGGATAAGTGAATGTGTGTGCTCCCCCTGCTGGGTTAGCGCCATTTCTACGGTCACCCATGGCATTGAAAAGAATGTGTTCCTATTCAAAAAATTTCTCTAATAGCTGAGATTCTAGGGTATGCAAAGGAATTCTTTCCTCTACAATGGTTTGCTCGAATGGCTAAAGTTCTGGGGTATACTGGGAGGTCTCACGTTGATCCTGCTAGATCAGTTCTTCTATAAGTTCTTTAGTTGTGACTTCTACCTCCCTACTTGTGGTTGGAATGTCTTTTGGGGGGGGGTTTGGTATGAATCTTCCATGTGGGCCTCGTTTCCTGACCATGCAGAAAAAGAAGCTTGGAATTTTTTTTCTTCTAAAAGAGGTATTCAAGCAATCTCCTATTAACACTAGAAAAGGAAGGTTCCCCAACAACGACACCAAAAAAGTGACAAATTGTTGTTAGGTCCTATCGCTTTAGTTGAAAATGCATCAATTATATCGACCAGGTAGTGTTCGAAGGTTGTATGCAATAGGGGACATCTTGGCTAACTCTCTTAGATTTTTTGAATCTATGAAACAATTGTAAACAAAAGTTATACTAGAAAGCATTTAAATAGAAAGTGTAAAGTTGTTTCAAACTAGAAAGAATGAGATTGTTAAGCTAGAAAGCAAAAGATGATTAAACTAGGAAGCATATAAATTACCTAAAAAGAAATACTTGCAGTAAAACTGTAAAATTAAAATGAAAACAACTAATGAAAACAACTATCTGTTAATAGAAAGTAAACTTAACAACCTATAACTGACAACCAGAGTGAATGCTCCAGAATTTCAAACTAAAAGATTGCAAACTTAAACTATGACCTACGGGAATAATTGATAGAGCTTGATACATACAAATAACATTCATTCACATTTATCATGTACAAAATAAAATTAACATAATTAAAAATGAAAATACTTATCTATCTACTCTACGAGATTCCCTCGAGTGGCCATCTCTTGGGTGTTTCTATGCTTAACTTAGATTACATGTACTTTTGTATCTTGAAAATGAATCCATCCATGATAATTCCATTACAAATAACTAGTAACTTAGAATAAGACTGGAAAATTTTATTTTATTCATATCAGAAAAAGTGTAACACAGACATAGTTTAAAACATATTATAACAACATAATGGTATCAAGTATGCATTGTTTTTGGCGGTTACATATATATACTAAACTGGTAACAAAATCCTAGATTTTAGATGCTGAAAGATCACCATTGAAAAAGTCTTCTAACAAAATTTTAACTAACCAACAAACTAAGGTCCATAACATAAAATATATTAAAGGCTTGGAGTGGAGCCGTAAATTTTTTAAACAAAAACTAAATAGAAAGCATTAAAAGGACTTGTTCCACTATGCATGCCTAAATTTACGGCACCTAGACTTCCAATGCTCTATCTTCAACTATTTGACGTCCACTTTAAATTCCACTCGGTCGTGCATAATGTCATGTACAGTGACTAAAATATACACCATTATATCAATGTTAGTTAGCTAATTTCAATCAATTTAGGAAATAAAGATTTATACATTTTTTTACAAAAAGTAAATAATTATTAATCCTAAAAATAAACAATTGGGAAAGTTAAAGTGTTTAGTAGAAACAAGGAATTGTATTTGGCTAATTATAATCACGAGGTTATTTATACCTCATCACTCTCCCCCTCCTAGGCATGAGCAGGTCCTCCTACTCTCTATTGTGCCCTCTGCCTTTCCATATCCCTGTTGCTATTTAGTTCATCGTATTTGGCACTGAGGTCATATGGATCCTTTGCTTCTCTATCCCAATCATCAAGATTTCTAAGAAAACCCTCATTGTATTTAACCCAATCATCAAGGATATTGAAAAATCTCTTTCCATGGATATTTATGAATGATTCCCTTGAGATGAAATACTTAAAGCCATGTCCATTATGTATCCTCAATTTTGGACTCGAGGCAACGAAGATAGCCTATGATTTTTTCATCAAAAAATAAATACCTTGGCCAAAAACTTTTCAAAAAGTTTAGAATACAATGGACATATAATAGGAGGAAATATAAATGGAAATAATCTTAGAGAACAATCTAGGCATTTTGCATTAAGTATGATGGACGAATTTTAGTCCATGGAGAATCCCATGGAAGTGGGATTGATAACAAGGGCTTGGACAACCTTAGGTCATAGTGAAATATTACGTGATTTGATATCAAAATATTTCAAACTTGTTGATTTATGACAACAATGATATTGGGGTCGGTGGAGGATGAGAGATTTTTTCAGTGTATTGGGATTTTTGAAATCAAAGATAAGAAACAAACTAGACAAGAATTTGGAAAATTGTTTGAGAGTGTTTGGAACTACGTATAATGTCAAAAAATTTCCTTTTAAAAGGGAACTGACAATTGAGAAGTCCATATATGAAAGAATATGGTTGTGCAACACTTCAAATGTTGGTAGTGGTGGCACTAACAATGGCACAAATGATAGTGACACAATGAATGTTGAATTTGAGATGTAGTTAAGTGAATGTATGCAAGGCGAATAAAATGAGGACCAAACTCAGAATCAAGATGACTCTTTATCTCAACATCAGAGTGATAACCCTGACTTGATTTGGAAAATAGAAGTGAATTAGTAGTTTTTAGGTATTTATACTGCACTTCATCAATCATATTCCAAACTGTAGTTGATGATATTTTATATTGTATTCCATGAAATTGTGGATCATATTGAATATATTAACATATTATTAATTATTTCATATTTTAATTGTGTCATACTAATAAGTTTTACATGTACTTAGTGATTCATCATTCAACTCAATGCTTAATGTTTCCTTGCTAGCATGGATTTGTGCATAAACCATAAAATTTGCAGTAAAGTAAAATTTTGATTTTTGACTTGATATGTGATTCTGCATCAATCTTCATAAATTTTATGAATTATTTTGATCAGTGCCTTATCTACAACTGAGTCATAAAATGAAATGTACTCCTAAAATAGACCAACTCATGGACTCTTATAACCTCACCACCTTACAATGAGAAACCAAGCAAAGAAAAACACTTATCACACAAACCTAAAAATTCCTATTGCATTAACACAAACTTTGATAAATAACTGAAAGGAATATTAATCCATTCCTTGAACAGAAGCTAAAAATTCAACATCCATAACACATGATGTGATATGACAACTTATAAATAACCCTTGATTATTTTGAGTCAAAAGATAGTGAATACAATACTAGAGAGCAAGATAGACCAATATTCAAAATTAAAGAAATACAATTAAGTATTTGAGTCATCTTTTGTTATTATAGAAAAAAATTATGACATTTCCTGTTTGTGTTATCAAATAGCTTAAATTGTGCAAAAAGAGCTTATAGAGAATGAGATGAAAGATCAAAAAATCAAAACCCTTTGAAAATTTGAATGAGGCTCAGGATTCCCTTTTATAACATAAGGGAAGCAACAAGCAAAGAAGTAAATAACCTCATCCCATACCTTTTTGAAAACCAAAATCTTAAACAAGAGGCATATGAATAAAAGCATGGATCCACTCATAGGTTGGGTAACCAATTATACTTTTCATTCCATGCCTTAAACATATCCTTAGAAAGTCAGTCATGAGCTAAGAGCTTTTTTAAATTATCCAAATTTTGATGATACTTGACATCAAGTAAATAACTGGCCTCTCTACAAAAAAATTCCATCATTTGTTCTGCATTGACCATCCTCTCTGAATAGGAATTAAGTTGATTTAAATCAACTTTGTCATCTTTGCAAATTAGAGGGAGGAGTGTGGGGATTAAAATATTGAAACTATCCTTCAATTTCTCTAGGTTCTTCAACTCCCCATTATCTTCTAATAGGCCGGGTACAACCCTTTTGTCAACATTTATGAAAAAGTTCATTTTTTCTCGTGTAGCTTCAATTATACTTTCCAAATACCTTTTATGATTTTGTGCCATCTTGACAATCTCAAAAGTAAGATAGATACTAGGTGGGGCATTAGATGTGTTTGTATATCCCTTATACATACCTTCCAAATATGAAAATCTAAGATTCCATTGTTCAAATATACATTTGAGTCACTTTTGATCCCCACTTATTCTAGTAATGGAATATCTCAAATTCATATATGACACATGGGTATCTTTAAGATTTTAGATAGTATGTGCTCTAGGATGCATGTTGCAATTACAAGAACATTCTTCTGTTGTTGATTCAGTTGAGCATTCTTCAAGTTCTCTTCTAGAATTTGAATGTTTTCTTTAATCTCTACGTTTTCAATCATCACATGAGCAGGGGGAACTATAGAAGAGGATCCTGCTTCTTGCACACTTTCAATAAGGGATGTTTTCTAAGCCAATAATACCTGTTGTTGGGTGTAAGCTTCCATGAGATTATTATGTTCCTTCAACATTGTATTAAGTCTATCTTGCAACCTTCAAACATTAGCTTCATTAAACTTAGCAACATCTACCACTAATGCAACAACTTTAGGGAAAGAGGTGTTAGACACCCTCTTTACAATCAAGATCCCTTTGATACCCTTACCATTTGATGCTTCAATAATTGTAGGATTCCTTGTAGTTGGAGAAAGGTCCCAGATTGTGAGGGCTTCCCACTGTGGGTTCAATGCTGATCCCGACAATGCCATCTCTGCTTCCTCTTTTGTGGAGAAAAATTCTCCTTCTTGTTTCCTAATAGTATCAAAGACAATTGTAGAAGTAATGTCCCATTCAGGGAGCAATATAAATCCACTATCTTCTACCATTCTTCTCCCTTTTTCAAGAGTAATATTTTTGGACTCAAAATTCATTTATGCCCTTACCTTTGCAGCTACTTCATCATAATTTTCTCTATGCACATATGCTTGTGCCAACCAAAATCTTTTAAGGTACTCTTCCCTCTTTGATATCAAAACAAACTCTTTAAACTCCTAAAATTTTATAAACTCATTAGATATGAATTATGAACAATGCCAATTCCCTCACATCATTGAGGCTATCTCTCCTCATAGCCATGTCCAACATGAACCTTTTTTGAAGAAGTCCAACAATATCTGGTCTTGGGGGGATGGCATATATTGTTGAATTTCATCCATGGTGATACAAACATCTTCACTTTCACCTGGATTGACAGGATTTTCAACCAACAATGGTGGTTGCTCAACTTTCATCCTCTTCTATGGTTTCTCTCTTAGGTGAGAATCAAAATCCACACTAATTGTTTGAGGTGAAGGAGAGGGGGTGACATGTGGTGGGTCTAATTACACATTTTCTCTAATAATAGACCCTTGGGGTTGGGGCTTTCTAATAGAGAGCTCGGTTCTAGGCCACTTTGTTGGTTTCTCTTCCAAGATAAGGGCCTTACCTACAACTCTATCAAAATTCTTCAACACTGCCTCAATCTTGCCAATTGGGTCAAAAATATCAGAAAATGCTCCATGATAATCCTTATCATTCTCTATATTGGAAACCTCTTCCTTGATGAATGCAATCCATTTTTCCTTTCTATTTTTTACCTCATATTCATCCTCGCAATTTCTTATGATATCTTCGTTTTCATCAACTTGATGGAAAAATCAGACCTTTTGATACTTTTCTTAACCTCATGTATGAAACCTTTAGGGTCAAAATCCCTAACTTCTAACTAAAATATATTGTATTCCCCAAGAATTTCTTTTAGCCTACCTAAGTCGTCTCTGGTTAAAGTGAAATTTGAAAAGGCAGTAACATAAGGGGAAAAAATCCTTTCTTTTGTTTCCTTAAATGAAGTTGATTAGTCTCATTCAATTGCCATATAATTTCTATGAATGACAACTTGGGTGACACATATCTAGGTAGCACATGGGGGGCTTTAGGGCACCCATAAATTCTAATAACACATGGGGGGCTTGGGTGTCATTTAGGTAATAATCTCCATAGTTATGTTGTACTCCTAAGTCTGGCCTCCTATGTTTGGGCCTAAGGAAATCCAAAATTTCCATGTGCAATCTAATTCTAGGTAGACCCAACCTTGCCATGACTTGTCTTACAAAGAAATTCTCAAAAACCATAGTAGGAATCACTACAATGTTTGTCTCAAATATGGGTCCAACATTGAACTGGGAGATCGTTACCCTCTTTATTTTTCATGTTCAATTGTAAAACTCTACTAAAGTGATCTTTCCCTTTATACAAAAGCATATGTAAAAGGAGATAATACCACTTGAAATTCACCTTTGACTCCTTACTACTTTTCCTTCTCTTAATGTCCACCAACTTATTGTGAATAGCCTCAACTAAAAAGTTGGCATGGTCAAAGTCACTATTGACAAAAGGGATGTTGTATATCAACAACTATATACATAACAAGTATCTCCATTTTTGAGTGTGCATCTTCTCCCAACACCTAGCATAATTCCCAATATGTTCTTCTAAAATAGTCTTCAAAATACTTGACATCAAAAGGCTCATGTTTGTTATTAGGGATTCTCAATGACTTTCCATAGAAGCCTTTCTTTCTAAACCTAGGGGGCATTTTGTAGAAGTTGAGAAAGCCAACTTCCAGGACCCAAAGATCACTGCATGCAAATAACCTATCACAGAAAGAAGAGATGGAGACAAACAAGCAAGGTGCTCTGAAAGTTGAAAAATGTATTCATCCGAGAGAGAGATAAATTACAATGATGAATCCTTATAAAAGGATATTGTGCAACCCTAAAAGAAACCCTAATAGGTAGACATTTAATAATTAATATAATTATTAAATGTCACAAAATGCAAACTAAAGTGAAATCTTAAGAGAGGAATAAAGGTAATTTAATCAACATGATTAAATTAAAACCTTTACTCTAACACCCCCCCTTAAGATGAGCAAAAGTCAGTTACAAACATGTGCAAGAAAGCAAAGGTAACTACAATGCAAGAAAGTAAACTTGGGTCCCGGCAACAAGGCCTGATCAGGTACCCAATTACAACCAAATCTCTGTAAAGTGGAGAAATAGAGAAAACCTCATGGGAAAAACTCTACTCCAAAAAGAGATGAAAGAAATAAATGCACTAATAATAGAAGGATAGGAGGTGGATAACATAAGACCCCCCATAGACAACTTCTATCATATAAGTACATGTACAATGGTCTCCATAGGAGAAAAAGAAAGAGACTAGAAGGCCCCCCCACAATGAAGAAACTCCTGTCGCACATATGGATGCCTGAGGTAGAATCTAGAAAGAGATCCTGAAGCGGCATATAATATTCCTCCCCTTAGGGAAGAAATGGATCCAAAGGACGAAGATGAAGAAACCCTGTGAAGAGAGAAGAACCAAAATGTCTCAAGATGTGTGCCATGATAGGATGCTGAAGAATCTCTCTGTTTGAACTGAAACAAAAGATGTCAAATCCAAACTGAACTGAAGATTCCTGAACTACAACCTCTGAATGCACAGATGATGGTGGGCTAACAGCTGGAATATGGCTGTCAACAAAGAGGTGAAAATCCTCAAAGTAATCCTCGGATCACAATATAGGACTCGACAAACAAAGACGAAATGCCTGCAAGATAAGAATCCCAAGTAGCCATGTTTGAAAGATGTATGATGTCTTGCTTAGCTGAAACAATAGGAGCTAAAGAAGAGGCAATATCAAACTGATCAAGAACAATAGGAGAAGATGCTAATACAAGTATAATCTCAGTCTGAAGAGTAGGAACTATGAGACAATCCTCTGATTCATCAGAATATATAAGGGTGTCTAAATACTGAAGTTCCTTTAAAGTATCATGATCAAAGGGTGTGTTCTCTATCCAACCAATGGGTACAAGACAATCTGAAGCAGGATCCTCTGGGAATGGAGAAAGACTAAGGTCTCCATAGATCTCCCAAAGACGTGTCCAAAGTGAGTGAGGATAATCAATGCCCGATATAGCCCACACATTGTCAGAATCAACACTAGACAAAATAACTCCTACTATGTGATTTCTAATGATATCCCAAGCTAGTTTTCCCTTTGAAGTTGCTGGTTCAGGTATGAGATCATACAAATAAGGAAAAATATTAAGCCACCTACAATGTGTAAGTATACCCTTTGCCCATGACTCATAATTACCCCATTCCAGAAATACAACTAAAGCGTGAGTAGAAAAACCCATGATAACTCTTCAAATTAAAAATTTGAGACTAACTAACCTCAATATTGATAAACTAGATCAAATAAAGCCATCCACGCCAAACAAATCATTTCCAAGTCTTTGAAGCGTCAAGTAATTGACAGGATGTGTGAAAACACAAAACTAAATAAAAGTACCTAGGGTAGATTCTAGAAAAATAAATTACAGATCTGAAAGAGCACAAAACCCCTTTCTAATGCCTATTCGTTTGCGAAAGACAGAGGCCGGATGCAAAAGATATGGCTCCAGGAGTGCAAAAAACAAGTTCTGACTTTGACTGAGAAAACAGCATCAAAACGGAAAATTCAGGAAATCAGACCTAATCCATTAGAACGGCGCTGAAAGTATCTTTCCAATGGTATCTCGTTT